>NIVC01003196.1:0-112522 GCA_002269645.1 Macrostomum lignano
GTGAGCCCGCACATTTTTGCCCCTCGTCTCAATGAAGAACGTTCAGAAGAGAGAAGGACTTGGTGGACTTATTTTCCCGAGTCTAGATGTGCTTCGCCTTCTGCTGAATGCCGAAACGATTATTCGCCGCTCCAGCTTTGATAGCTTTTTCAAGCTCCATCGCTGTTCAGAGACTGATAATGTCCAGCGCGCTGTTCCTGAATTAGATTCGCATTCAGCAGCTGTTAGCACAGGTATTGAGTCACACAAGCTGCATTTGATGAAAGTTATGAGCATGTTTTACATCAGAATTCGCATGAAGAAAATGCGAAAGACATGTCGCACTTATTGAGAAAGGCAGGAAGGAGACAAAAGCTGCTGCGCACAGCAATTTTTCTTAATCTGTGAGCGCTTGACTTTGAAGGACATTTCGGGTAAGCAGCTTAATTCAACTAATTTTTTATGTATTTGATTTTCGTGGCGTTTTATGTGAAAGAAAAGAAAAAAATTATCTCAAATGCATGTGTCCAATAGGAGCACAATGGAAAAGAGGCCGCCCTGTACCACATATCGATCGAGCTGGGGTGGGTGAGAGGGACCAGTTTCTCATGGGGGAAATGGTCCGCTTTTTTCTTCACTTTACTGGTCTATATTCTATATGGTCTGTGGTTAGCCCCCCCCCCCCCTATTCGAAGTCTTCGCCTGGACCCCCATCAAGTTGCCGTTATCCCACCAATGGCTTTGAGCTCCTCTCTCATCTATGACTTATGAGTTGTCCAATAGACACTCTAATTCAAATTTAATTTAGTTTGTCATACCAAATTTTTTCTCAGTTGTTATAGTCGACTGAATTCTAGTACGATCAGAACTAGACAGGGAGCTGCTCTTCATATTGCTGGTTCTGGTTCTAGAACCAGAGTAAGCAAAGTAAAGTAAAGTATTCAAATATAACTTTTTGTCTCCTAAACTAGAGGGATATCAGTGCTTTAAAATTGTGATTATTGAATGGCAATAGCCAAGAAGAAAGTGAGAAATCGTGCAGAGTGAGGCTGTTAAGGCAGTCAACCATTCAACAAAGTTAAATAGTTATACTGCTTTTTTTCTTGGAAATCCGAACCGATTCTGGTTCGAGAGTCGATGCCGTGAAGAGGCTCAGGCTTTTCCTCTTCCCAATCCGCTTCGCCCTATTCTAACCCACACTAGATGCACACGACCCGACTATTAGTTAAATGGTAAGCAGACAAATTGGTTTGCATTTTCGTCTGCCGCACTATATTCACTTCTTGAGGCCGAGGGCAGACGAACTGGAGGCAGACAAATTGACTAGGGCAGGGCCTAGCCGTAGCCCGTAGGGGGCCTAACTCAACCTGACAAATTAGGCCTAGTTAGCTAGAAATTGGGGCCTAATCAACACAACATGAGATAATTTTTTAAGAGAAAGCTTACCCTAGCCTACTGCAATTACTGCAGTAGGCCATAGCCTACTGCTAATCAGTTGTATAGACAATACTAGGCCTATAGATAGGCCTAAAGAAATTTATAATTTCCTCATAATTTATGCAACCAATGGTCTGTTTGTATCTATCTATCTAGGTAGGTATGAAATTGATTTTAGAAAAAAAACAGCTCAACCAATTTGATTCAAACTTGCCACCATTCAATCAGAAATTTTTCTATGACAAAGAGAAAAGCAAAAATCAACATTAAGTATGCCCTATTAATGTTAATATTTAACATTATTTCATATTTATATGCTTCTATGATTTTTACATGACACTTCTATGATTTTTACATGACGTTTATGATTTTACATGACGCTTCTATGCTTTCTTTTTTACATGACGCTTTTTGTCCTTTATTTGTCCTTTAATAAAAGTTTTAAAAAACTTTTCACTCTTAGATTCGAACCCAGGTCGCTGCATTTGCAGTCCAGTCTGTTCACATCTAGGCTAGCTATTATCGAATATAAATGAAATTGTAGCACTTATATAATTCAATACTCACTCACGAAGCAGTTATGACATAATCAATTTCCCAGGCAAGTCAGTATCAGTCTCAATTAAAGTTGACAATTATGGTTACGCAATCTAAATCACATCTGGTGCTACGCTTCCACACTGCATTTTCAATACTGTGACACAATTCAAGTTGGAGTTACAATTTAGTTATGATTTAATCTATTTCAGAATCAAATTCAACCAGTCAATTTTTTCTAGCATTCTTACAATGCATTTCAGTCGAAAAGTTTGCTTGACCTTTGCAAAAAAGCATGTTTTGAGTATTTAATGCGGCACAAATGCCTTTAGCATTGAGCAATTTCTTAGCCAAGACACATGTACCGTCACGGGAAAATTTCTGATCGAACAGTGCAAGTCTCATGAAAATCGGTTAAGCCATTTTTTTCTCTAATCGATTACAAGCAAGCAAGCAAGCAAGATTTTCATTTTAGTATATAGGAAATAGCATTCCTATTGCTTAAAAAATAAGTGTGTTTTTTATTTGTACTAAGATATAAACTTGCATCCAATGTCTAATTTAAGGATGCAATTTTGAAAGTCAAGATGCTATAGCATCCCTTTCACAAAAAAATAAACCTAGGCCAAAACAAGTGTTGATATTGGCTAAGGCCTAGCTAATTGCATGCCAATATATGCCAAAAAACTAAAATTGTATATTAGAATAACCAAAAAGTGTTTTAGGTAAAAGTTCTCTAAAAGTTCATTCAAGTGGTAGGCCTAGATTATTTTTTCTATGCTAGACTTTCTAGACCTGCATACTTGAATATGCTTCATGCTATATGCTTCCTAACTTGAGTAGGCGTGTGGTTTAATCTGCATGATAGTGAATTTGGGGGGAGCACGAGAATTTCCTGCAGGAATTTTTCCCGCGAGCTTTCCCCGCACGAGTTTTTCCCGCGACGAAGATTTGCCGCAGGAGCTTTCCCCACACGAGATTCTCCCGCAGCAATTTTTTACCGCAGCAAGAGTTTCCCACAGGAAATTTCTCCGTCGAGATTTTCCTGCCGAGCTTTTACCGCCAAGATTTTCCCGCACGAATTTTCTCTGCATAGACTTTTTCCAGAAGAAAGATTTTCCCGCAAGAAATTTCTCGTGATTGCCTGTTTACCTTCCTACCTGTCTTCTGTCTGTCTGTCTGTCTGCCTGCCTGGCTGGCTGCCTGTGTCGAATTTATCAAAGAAAATCGCGTCTCTGCTAATAGCTTTCCTTTTTATAATTTCTTTCTTAAGGTAACAGGCAATCACGAGAAAGCTCGGCGGGAAAAATTCCTGCGGGAAATTCTCATAGACCCGAGGATAAGAGGGGAGAAGAGAGCTGAGAATAGAGATTAACTTTTAGCAGGCCAGATTAGGATTGTGAAGTTTTAAAGGACCCGAGGACCAGTTAGAGAGGCTTCGCGGGTTAGAGTTTTTAGAATTTGAATCAGCAGCCTTCAAAAGCCTCATCAGCATAGCCATATCTAAAACTGTTGCCCCCTGTCGCGGCCGTGATTGCAGATGTCGGACGCGTCGCTTGAGCAGTCGCTAAAGCTGCTCCGTGAAGAGGCTGGCATGGTGTGCCACAGCGCCAGCAGTCACGTGATCATCGTATTTGGCGCCTCTGGCGATCTAGCCAAGAAGAAGATCTATCCAACTCTGTGGTGGCTGTTCAGAGACAAACTGCTGCCATCCAACACTCATTTCATTGGCTACTCGCGGTCTAATCTCACCGTAGACAATCTCCGATCCAATGCCATGCCCTATTTAAACGCCAAGGACTCCGAATCGGCTCAACTGGACGAGTTCTTCAAGCGCAATTCATACATTCAAGGCAGTTACGACAAGCCGGAAGATTTTATCCGTTTAAACAAATTTATTGTGGATAATTTCTCGGCTTGCTCGAATCGATTGTTTTACCTGGCTACACCGCCGTCTCAGTTCATCAGCGTAGCAACTAATTTGAAGGCTCACTGCACCGCTGAATCGGACGGCCTGTGGAATCGGCTGATTGTTGAAAAGCCGTTGGCAAAGATCTAGATTCTAGCGAAGTGCTGGCCAAGCACCTGTCCAGCTTGTTCAGCGAGGACCAGATCTATCGCATTGATCACTACCTGGGCAAGGAGATGGTGCAGAATGTTGTCGTGCTGAGATTTGCTAACCGGGTGTTCAGCCCGTTGTGGAATCGCGACAATATCGCCAATGTTGTCGTCACATTCAAAGAGAACTTCGGCACCGAAGGTCGAGGCGGCTACTTTGACGAGTTTGGCATCATTAGAGACGTGATGCAGAATCATCTGCTGCAGATTCTGTGCCTCATCGCTATGGAACGGCCAATTTCTATGGAGGCTAATGATATTCGCGATGAGAAGGTATTGATTTTGTTAGTCAAGTTGAAGTCTACAGAATGAAGATAGGTTGGGCCATAGACAACTTGCAAATTTCTAATTGTGACTAAAGTCGAAACCTGCGGCGTAGCAGGGCTTGCCATAGACTATCGCTACCACTTTACTACTCTAAGTCCTTCCAGAAAATCCTTCCAGCTGAGAAGGGAGTGTTTTGCGATGAGAGTCGTCTCCAAAATCTCCCACAAGAGAATCGTCTCCAAAATCTCCCAAGAGAATCAATCACCTCCGAAATCTCCCAGAGAATCGTCTCCAAAATCTCCCCAAGAGAATCGTCTCCAAAATCTCCCCAGCGAATCGCCTCCAAAATCTCCCGGAGAATTGCCCTTTTAAACTAAACCTTCACCTCTCCCTACAGGTAAAAGTGCTTCGCTGCATGCGTCCCCTGAGCCTGGACGATGTTGTTGTCGGGCAGTACGTGGCGGACCCGGAGAACGGCAAGCCGGGCTACCTGGACGATCCCACTGTGCCTGCCGGGTCCATAACGCCCACTTACGCTGTGGCCGCTCTGTATGTTGATAACGAGCGTTGGCAGGTAAGAATGATTGACAATTTTGATCTTAAGTTAGAATATGTGTGAGATCTCATAGAATATGTGTGAGATCTCATGTTAAAATTTGTGTGAGATCTCGTCTTAGAATCTGATGTGAGATCTCATGTTAGAATCTAATGTGAGATCTCATGTTAGGATCGTGTGAGATCTCATGTTAAGATAAATGTGAGATCTCCTGTTAGGATCTGTTTGAGATTTCATGTTAGAATTTAATGTGAGATCTCATGTTAGAATCTAATGTGAGATCTCATGTTAGAATCTGTGTGAGATCTCATGTTAGGATCTGTGTGAGATCTCATGTTAGAATCTAATGTGAGATTTCATGTTAGAATCTGTGTGAGATCTCATGTTAGAATCTGTGTGAGATCTCATGTTAGGATCTGTGTGAGATCTCATGTTAGAATCTAATGTGAGATTTCATGTTAGGATCTGTGTGTGCGATCTCATGTGTGAGACCTCATGTTAGAATCCGTATGAGATATTCATTATCAGAGTCTGGCTTTGTTAGAATTAGTGCGATATTTTAAGCCCAAATCTAACTGTGAGATCTCATGTCTCACCCTGGCTGAGATTTGAGTCATCGTATCACTTTTCAAAAGCATTTCGGTCGCACATGTGCAGTTAACCTGTGTGACGCAGTCTCAAAGAGTGGAATTAATAATTAATGCTCAACACAGACTTGAAGTTACTGTAAGATAAGATTAAGGTTAAAGGCCAGTCCAAAACGAAGGAATATTCAGTGTTATTGTACAATTCACATTCGCCAGAAAGTCAGTGAGAACTTGAGGTTTATCGTATGCTCGTATGATGCGAAAAAAACGGTTTCTTAAAATACTTGCTTGCCCTAGATTTTCGTAAGCTAAAATAATCATTGTATATCTGCATCCAGACATTGATAAATGGATATTCTATCAGATTCCTAACTTTTGTCTGATTCTGTCCTATATTGTGTGTCTGTATTTGTGTCTGTCTGATTGTATTTGTGTCTGTATGACTGTATTTGTGTCTGTCTGACTGTATTTGTGTCTGTATGACTGTATTTTTGTCTGTCTGACTGTATTTTTGTCTGTCTGACTGTATTTGTATCTGTCTGACTATTTGTGTATGTGTGACTGTATTTGTGTCCGTCTGACTGTATTTGTGTCCGTCTGACTGTATTTGTGTCTGTATGACTGTATTTGTGTCTGTCTGACTGTATTTCTGTCTGTATGACTGTATTTTTGTCTGTCTGACTGTATTTGTATCTGTCTGACTGTATTTGTGTCTGTGTGACTGTATTTGTGTCTGTGTGACTGTATTTGTGTCTGTCTGACTGTATTTGTATCTGTCTGACTGTATTTGTGTCTGTGTGACTGTATTTGTGTCCGTCTGACTGCATTTGTGTCTGTCTGACTGTATTTGTGTCTGTATGACTGTATTTGTGTCTACCTGTCTCCATTTGTGTCTACCTGTCTGCATTTGTGTCTGCCTGTCTGTATTTGTGTCTGTCTGTCTGTATTTGTGTCTGCCTGTCTGCATTTGTGTCTGCCTGTCTGTATTTGTGTCTGCCTGTCTGTATTTGTGTCTGCCTGTCTGTATTTGTGTCTGCCTGTCTGTATTTGTGTCTGCCTGTCTGCATTTGTGTCTGCCTGTCTGTATTTGTGTCTGCCTGTCTGTATTTGTGTCTGTATGACTGTATTTGTGTCTGTATGACTGTATTTGTGTCTGTATGACTGTATTTGTGTCTGTATGACTGTATTTGTGTCTACCTGTCTGCATTTGTGTCTACCTGTCTGCATTTGTGTCTGCCTGTCTGTATTTGTGTCTGCCTGTCTGTATTTGTGTCTGCCTGTCTACATTTGTGTCTGCCTGTCTGTATTTGTGTCTGCCTGTCTGTATTTGTGTCTGCCTGTCTGTATTTGTGTCTGCCTGTCTGTATTTGTGTCTGCCTGTCTACATTTGTGTCTGCCTGTCTGTATTTGTGTCTGCCTGTCTGTATTTGTGTCTGCCTGTCTGTATTTTTGCCCGACTGTCTTCCTGTCTGCCTCCATGTCTTTGTGTGTATTTGTCTGGTATGTGCTGTGCTTGCCACACGTACAGCTGTTGATAACTACGCCCGTGCCTGCTGTATCCATCTGTCCCACTTTCTTTCCCTAAACTCCAGGGCGTTCCATTCATAGTCCGGGCTGGCAAAGCGCTCAACGAGAAGAAGTGCGAAGTCCGCATCCAGTTCAAAGACGTGATCGCGGACATCCTGCCTAGTGGAGCCGTCCACCGCAACGAGCTGGTGCTGCGCGTGCAACCGAACGAAGCGGTGTACATGAAGCTCATGACCAAGCGGCCCGGCATGGGCTTCGGCGCTGAGGAGACTGAGCTCGACCTCACCTACAACCGCCGATTCACCGATCTGAAATTGCCGGACGCCTACGAGCGCCTGCTGTTAGACGTCCTGGTTGGGTCGCAGATTAATTTTGTCCGAACGGACGAATTGCGCGAAGCCTGGCGCGTCTTCACTCCGGCGTTGCACGCGCTCGAATCGCAGCGGGTGGCGCCGCATCCCTACCCGTACGGTGTGCGCAACGGGCCGCCGCAGGCGGACGAGTTCATGCGCCGGCTGGGGTTCACCTTCAGCGGGCAGTACTTCTACCCGCATGGGGGCAGCGGCGCTGGGCCAGTCAAACAGTGAGTCAGTGAGTGAGCATTCTGTGTGCTGTTGTATTGATGGGATCTTGCAAGTTGGGCTGTGTTAGCTGACAGCTCACCAACCTACTCAAATCCTCACACTGTCCCTACTCAACTCACCACCCTACTCAGATCCTCACACTGACCCTACTCAACTCACCACCCTACTCAGATCCTCACACTGACCCGTCACCCACTACCCTACTCAAATCCTCACACTGACCCACCACCCTACTCGAATCTTCACACTGACCCACCACCCTACTCAAATCCTCACACTGACCCACCACCCTACTCAAATCCTCATACTGACCCACCACCCTACTCAAATCCTCACACTGACCCACCACCCTACTCAAATCCTCACACTGACCCACCACCCTACTCGAATCCTCACACTGACCCACCGCCCTACCCACATCCTCAGTGACCTACCGCCCTACCCACATCCTCACACTGACCCACCGCCCTACCCACATCCTCACACTGACCCACCGCCCTACCCACATCCTCACAGTGACCTACCGCCCTACCCACATCCTCAGTGACCCACCGCCCTACCCACATCCTCACAGTGACCTACCGCCCTACCCACATCCTCACACTGACCCACCGCCCTACCCACATCCTCACACTGACCCACCGCCCTACCCACATCGTCACACTGACCCACCGCCCTACCCACATCCTCACACTGACCCCCACCCTACTCGAATCTTCACACTGACCCACCACCCTACTCAAATCCTCACACTGACCCACCACCCTACTCAAATCCTCACACTGACCCACCACCCTACTCAAATCCTCATACTGACCCACCACCCTACTCGAATCCTCACACTGACCCACCACCCTACTCAAATCCTCATACTGACCCACCACCCTACTCAAATCCTCACACTGACCCACCACCCTACTCGAATCCTCACACTGACCCACCGCCCTACCCACATCCTCACACTGACCTACCGCCCTACCCACATCCTCAGTGACCCACCGCCCTACCCACATCCTCACACTGACCTACCGCCCTACCCACATCCTCACACTGACCCACCGCCCTACCCACATCCTCACACTGACCCACCGCCCTACCCACATCCTCACAGTGACCTACCGCCCTACCCACATCCTCAGTGACCCACCGCCCTACCCACATCCTCACAGTGACCTACCGCCCTACCCACATCCTCACACTGACCCACCGCCCTACCCACATCCTCACACTGACCCACCGCCCTACCCACATCGTCACACTGACCCACCGCCCTACCCACATCCTCACAGTGACCTACCGCCCTACCCACATCCTCACACTGACCCACCGCCCTACCCACATCCTCACACTGACCCACCACCCTACTCCACGTCGTCACACTGACCCCCAACCTACCCAAAACTCCATATTTAGCTACCACCCGACTCAGACTCTCAGGCCCTCTATCCAGGGCCTTTTGATAAGCCACCACTACCTTTCTTAATCCTCATATTGTGTTTCTTATTCACCATAATAAACAGGTTTTTATTACGCTTTAATGCTTAATAACAATTGCAGGCCCAGTGACAGAGCTACTGATTCAAAACCGCCCAGTAAGCTGTGTAAGCCTGTCTTACTCGAGTATGGTATGCAAATCTGAGTTCTCAATATTCGAAGCATGTTGCTTTATAGTGTTTTCTTTTACTTTTATTGACCCTTTCAGAATTGGCCTGACAAACTCAACAGAGGCATTAATTGAATTCTAGAAAAAAACATTTTGACTTTTTCATTCATCAATGTAAATTAGTATATCATATATTAAGAATTTGTATTATATATTTAGCTAGTTCTAGTAAAAACGAAGTTCTGTTGAAACAATTTTTTATTGATAGTAGTTTAACAAAATTATTTCGACCAAATTTTAAGGTTAACCCATGATATAAGACTTAGTTTTATTTGAGTAGTTGATAGATAATTACTTTTCATACACCGGTAAAATGCGGCCAAGACAATGGAGCTGAGCACTCTGAATGTACATAAATAATATTAATTTAATTTCTAGCTAATATTTATGTTGTCCTAGGACAGTACCTGTGTCTGATATTGCTATATTTGTAGCTATTTTTGACATTGTATTCTTCATCATATATTCTAATTTTAAAATTTTATTCTATTTTATTTTGTTTGCTTTCTATCAATAAATAATCGCAGACCATAATTTTTTTTCTGACGGTTGTAACTTTGTACGACTTGTTGACTTAACCATTGCTTAAACAACACTAGAATTTGCAGAATTAGCTAGTTTTCTTGTGCCCAGATCCTCAGTTGCTAGGCCACCAGCCTCCCAGATCCTCAGTTGCTAGGCCACCAGCCTCCCAGATCCTCAGTTGCTAGGCCAGCCTCCCAGGTCCTCAGTTGTTAGGTCAACAGCCTCTCAGATCCTCAGTTGCCTCTCAGATCCTCAGTTGCCTCTCAGATCCTCAGTTGCCTCTCAGATCCTCAGTTGCCTCTCAGATCCTCAGTTGCCTCTCAGATCCTCAGTTGCCTCTCAGATCCTCAGTTGCCTCTCAGATCCTCAGTTGCCTCTCAGATCCTCAGTTGCCTCTCAGATCCTCAGTTGCCTCTCAGATCCTCAGTTGCCTCTCAGATCCTCAGTTGCCTCTCAGATCCTCAGTTGCCTCTCAGATCCTCAGTTGCTGGGCCAGCCTCCCAACTCCCCACTCCAATCCTACACAGCAACCTGTTCTCCCATGCCACAATAATAACCAGCACTATGGAAGTCATCGTTCTTCGAGCCAACGACGGTCGCGTAATTGAGAGCTTCACCGGCGTCTCAGCGGACAGCACCATCGACGACTTGAAGCAGCTGTTCGCCCAGCGCCAGCCGAAGTACTACCCGGACAGGCAGAGCTTCCGCAAAGAGAAAACCGCCCGATCCTTGCCGGGGAATTCTAAACTGGGCGAGCTGGCCGGCTCTGCCAAGTCTCTGTCGGTTTATTTCAAAGATCTGGGTCCCCAGATTGGCTGGACAACCGTGTTTGTTGCCGAGTACACTGGCCCGCTAATTGTTTACCTGCTGTTCTACCTGAGGCCGGCCATTGTCTATGGGCCGGAGGCTGGCAAAGCTCCCATGCACTGGATAGTGAAGGCCGCGGCCGCCTGCTGGATCGGGCACTATGCCAAGCGCCTGCTGGAGACGGTGTTCGTGCACCGCTTCTCTCACGGCACCATGCCATGGCGCAATCTGTTCAAGAACTGCTCCTACTATTGGGGCTTCGCCGCCTTCGTTGCCTACTTTGTTAACCATCCGCTGTACACCGCGCCAGCCGACTCGCAGGCAATTGCCGCTCTGGTCACTTTTGTGTTCTGCCAGCTGGGCAACCTCAGCTGCCATGTGGCGTTGAGGAACCTCCGACCGCCGGGTACGCGAGTGCGTAAAATTCCCAGGCCCACTGCTAATCCATTCACCTGGCTGTTCGGCCTGGTCTCCTGCCCGAATTACACTTACGAGTTTGGGTCTTGGCTATCGTTCACGGTTGCTACCCAGTGCCTGCCGGCTGGCCTGTTCACCCTGGCCGGCGCCTACCAGATGACCGTCTGGGCGCTCGGCAAGCACCGGAACTACCGGCGCGAATTTGCCTCGGATTATCCAAGGGGCCGGCGCGCCATCTTCCCGTTCGTGCTGTAGGGGGCTGCTGCAACTCTGGGATTGTCCGTTTTTTCTATTAATTTAGCGCAGTTTTTTAAATAGACTAGCAGTACATGTAGCATTCCTTTGATTGAAACTGTACGCTTGTTGTTGAGTAGGTTGAAGGTCAATTAACTAGGGAACCAGTCTGTATGTGTCTATCCTGTTAGTTTTTATAGTTTTTTTAATAAATAAATATATATCTTTCTCTCTCTCCAACCAAAGCCAGTCAAAACAGGCAAAATAAAATAATATTGAATTGGTCCAAAATTTGAATGATTTAACTAAATATATCTAGCTATAGACCTCCTCATGACGTTGGAACTCATGCCACTGTTGTCTTTTAATTTCATCATTTTTAACAAATTGTTCATATTTAAGTTAGAGTTCAGCAGAATTCTTGGTTTAGTAAGGGTTGCGGGTCTTATCATGAGATTTCGAGTCTCACCATAAGAGCTTTCTGGTCTCATGATGATATTTCAGGTCTCATCATAAGATTTTTGGTCTCATCATGAGATTTTTGGTCTCATCATAAGATTTTTGGTCTCATCATAAGATTGCGGGTCTCATCATGAGAGTTCAGATCCCATCATCAGATTTCATATCCCATCATGAGATTTCAGATCTCATCATGAGATTGCGGGTCTGATCATAAGATTTCATGTCTCATCATGAGATTTCAGATCCCATCATGAGTTTTCAGATCTCATCATGAGATTTCAGATCTCATCATGAGATTGCGGGTCTGATCATTCGATTTCATGTCTCATCATGAGATTGTGGGTCTCATCATGAGTTTTCAGATCCCATCATGAGATTTCAGATCCCATCATGAGTTTTCAGATCTCATCATGAGATTTCAGATCTCATCATGAGATTTCAGGTCTCATCCCGAGATTCCAGGTCTCATCATGAGATTGCGGGTCTCATCATAGGATTTCAGGTCTCATCTTGAGATTTCATGTCTCATCATAGGATGGCGGGTCTTAATAAGTCTCAACAATCAAAGCAATTTCATCCCGACAGCCAGCAGTTGTCATGTCCGACCAGCAGCAGCAGCCGTCGGAGTCCGGAGGAGCCGGTCACAAGCGACCCCGACCAGACGATGACAGCGAAGAATTAGAAATAGCGGTGGACGCTGACCCGGAGGCTGGGGAAGATGACGCCGCCGATGAGCTGCTCCGCATGGACGATCTGTTTGGCGAGCACGAGGCTCTGTACGGGTCCTCGTCTGAGACGGAGTGCACCTACAGCAGCGGCTACATGGCCAGACAGCCGGTGTACGCCTGTCAAACCTGCCAGACGGACGGCCCGGCCGCCATCTGCTACGGTTGCGCTAAGCGCTGTCACGAAGGTGTGCTGCTGGTTGATTATTTAATTACTGTTCTCAGCCGCTCTCGCTGGCATTTGGTTCCACAAGGCAGCTACGAGTATTGCGCGGCGCATCTGAAGTCTGCGTACGGCTGTTCAGTCCAAGGACTGTGGGGGGGGGGTCGCAACACACCCTCAAAGGACTGGGGGTCCCCAGCTCTTTTTATTAGAGGCAGGGGGGTTGTGTGCACCCTGGCGCACTTTAAGCGACATAGGCACACAACCGGCGAGAGGCATTACTGCCCATTCCGCCGACTCCCCTGAGCAGGCACACAAGCGCACGGATACGTACGCAGGCACACACTCACACAGGAGTGTACAGCGGCCCTAACTTTATATTATCGTTAGGCATGTACACTTCACTGCGCCTTGGGGGGTTGGCTCTCAAGGCCGTTAATTGCACGAGCAGAGCTAAGCCGAGATTCCAATTCAGCCCCAAATTAATGTGGCTGCACTTGGAATCGAGCCTGGGTCGCTGGCACACCAGAGCAGCTGCGCTACCGCTGGGCTACGCCCCCCCCTGGGGTCCCCAGCTAATGCTGGCACCAATTTTACAGCTGGATGAACTTAAGCTCAAGGACACAAATTGTTCCAGTGGGATCGGGAATCGAACCCCCGACCTTCAAGTTCTGAATCCGACGCTCTAACCACTAGGCTACAACCCCCTATTTGGCTACGATCCCATGCCCGTTAAAAACGTTACCGTGACAAGAAGCGCTAAAGATTCATTGCTAACATCTCACTAGTGACTCTGGGCGACTCTTAGTTGACTTAAATAAAGTTGTTATAAATGCGAAATGCGATTCTAATTTATTTGAGTGACGCAGATGCGCTTTAGACGCAACTCAACGAGTCAAAGCGACTCTAACACGACTCAGATTCTACGTCGCAGACAATAAAGCGCTTCAAATTCTGATCAGAGCGTCGGACTCGCGACTGAAAGGTCGGGGGTTCGATTCCCGATCCCACTCGGAACAATTTGTGTCCTTGAGCAAGACACTTAACTCTGCTGTGCTTCAGTTCACCCAGCTGTAAAATGGGTGCCAGCATTGGCTGGGGTAATTGAGGCTGTGTGTGGCGACCCAGCTGAGCTATCGGTTGCACATCTGCCCATTAGGCCAGGTGTAATCAATTATTATTAATTATAACCTCAAGCTTCCGCTCTCATCCCTCCATTCGCCAAGGCCACGACCTGCTCGAGCTCTACTCAAAGCGTCAGCTGGCCTGCGACTGCGGCAACGCCAAGTTCGATGCGGTCCGCGACCCAACTAGCGGAGAGAAGTTCGTGTGCCAATTGTGCGAGTTCAAAACCATCAACTACGATAATAAATATAATCAGAATTTTGCCGGTCTGTACTGCATCTGCTCCAGGCCGTATCCGGATCCTGACGGCCAGCTCGCTAACGAGGAGATGCTGCAGTGTACTGTCTGCGAGGACTGGTACCACTCCTGTCATCTGACCGTGCCCAAGGCTGACTGCCTGCGTGTCGAGTCCTACGAAGAGCTGGTGTGTCAGCTGTGCTGCGCTAGGCTGCCTTACCTGCGGCACTATGCCCTGCCTGATACTGCAGCTGCATCGTCTGACACCCCGGCTGGATCTTCTGAAACTAAGGCTGGATCGTCTGACACCCCGGCTGGATCTTCTGACACCCCGGCTGGAGCGTCTGACATCCCGGCTGGATCTTCTGACACCCCGGCTGGAGCGTCTGACACCCCGGCTGGAGCGTCTGACACCCTAGCTGGAACTTCTGACACTAAGGCTGGATCGTCTGACATCCCAGCTGGAACTTCTGACACCAAGGCTGGATCGTCTGACGCTTCGAGTAGCTCGCCAGCAACCAAGCAGCCTGGCGCTCAACGCCGCTGCACTCTGCCAGCCGCTGCCGACTCCTCGTCCGACGCCGCCGCCACCGCGCCCTGCGCCCTCCTGATGCCTTCCGGTTGGCGCCGGCGCCTCTGCCGCTGCGCCGACTGTGAATCGGCTTACGCCCGCGACAATGTCGCCTTCCTGACCGATCCCGCCGACTCCCTGGCCGAGTTCGAGCTGGCCAACCGGCGGACAGCCGAGGAGCAGAGCCGGCCGGAGAACGTGCTGCGCAGTCTGGCCAGCGCCGGCGTGCCGCACGTCTCCGTCCAGCTGGTAGCCAGCGCCATCGGCGACTTCCGGCGGGGCCTGTCGCGCGCGATGGCCAGCGTGTTGGCCGACAAGAACTGCTCGGACGGACAGCCGGCCGTCATCACCAGGGATGACGCTGATCGAATCCTGGCTATGATGGCGCCGGTGCTGGCTAAACGAGCTCGGTTCCAGCCTCCCGACACCTGCCGCTGACTCGCGCTCTTCTATTTGGCGTCTGAACTCGCATGGCAACCAATCAGACTAACAAATGCTGCATCTTTTAGCATTGCTGACGCCTCTGCAAGTAGTTTAGATCTACTTCATGTTTGACAGTGTCTGACAGCATGTTTGACAGTATCTGACAGCAGGTTTGACAGCATGTTTGACAGTATCTGACAGCAGGTTTGATTGTGACTGTCCGACAGCCAACTGTTACGATGGAAGCATCTTTGGTACGCAGTGAGAGGTCAGTGAGGCAAGTCTTCGCCTATTGGAACGGTTTTTGTTTCATTTTTCACTTTTTTTCAATTCTGAGACCGAAAATCAGTCTTAGCTGCGTTTATGTAATCAACTACATAATTGTTCAAGCACTTTTATATATGTAACTTATTATTTTATATCCTAAAAAGCTTACTATTTCTCATGGCACCGTGTTTTTCGTTATAATTACCACCGTAATGTCAGTAGTAGTGCTGTGGTGTATCATTTTTCAATACAATATCGGCCATCACCCACCGTATGATAAATACCAAATTAACTTTTTTTAAATCTCATTTTCAATGTCGTTTAGCAGCCTTTCACGTACGAACTGTGGAAAAAATATATAAAAATATATTGCATTCAAGCACACTTATTTTTGTGTTTATTATAGCAGTCAAAAAGCATCCAGTTGAATTTTGTTATTTGTTGGTAAAATTCTGATTCAAACAGCTTTAATAACTGCTTAAACTGATGGGTTGCCGTTGGCGCCTCAGCAGCACATCCTAGACACACGCTCACACCGGGTGTACAGCAGCCATGACTCATCGTATTGGTATTCGATAATTGTTAATCGCTCTCAGTTGCTGGGCCAGCCTCCCAGATCCTCAGTTGCTGGGCCAGCCTCTCTGATCCTCAGTTACTGGGCAGCCTCTCAGATCCTTAGATGCTGATCCAGCCTCTCAGATCCTCAGTTGCTGGGCAGCCTCTCAGATCCTTAGATGCTGATCTAGCCTCTCAGATCCTTAGATGCTGATCCAGCCTCTCAGATCCGTAGATGCTGGGCCAGTCTCTCAGATCCTCAGTTGCTGGGCCAGCCTCCCAGATCCCCAGTTGCTGGGCCAGCCCCCCAGATCCCCAGTTGCTCGGCCAGCCTCCAGATTCTCATTTGCTGGGCCAGCCTCTCAGATCCTCAGTTTCTGGACCACCATCCTAGATCCATCCTGGAATACAGGTACAAGTCACGCTTGTCACAGTTGAGGTCAAACAACAAAATTGGTTCTTGCTTCAAATACGTATGCTCAGTCTGATTTGTTTGTCGCTCATTACGACCAGCAAGAATACCTGCAAAATGCACTCCGAACCAAAGCAAAGACAAAAGGCCAATTGATGCGGTTCAGCAGCGCCTGGCTCAGCTGCCACCCTAATAATCGCGATTGTCTTCAAATTGATTTTTCTATATTTTAATTCACAAGAGAAACATAATCTTTTAAGAAGGTGCAATGCAGAGAAACCTCCCTAGCACCTGTACATGGCCTTCAGGATGGCCACGTCTCCGGCAGCCATGCGGCTTCGCTGCCCAATGACGACACCGTCGGGCACGGCGCCCGGCTTCGGTACGATGGTGCGCTGGCCGTTCTTGCTAAAGGCGGTCAGGCCGTAGTGCATCTGGCTGCCGAAGTCGTAGCGCACGTTGTAGGTGCCGACCTGGGAGCTGCTCTTCTTGTTGAAGTTGTGCTCGTAGCCTGGAAGGGCAGCGGATCGAAACAGGTGCGGATTAAGCCTTTTTCAATTGTCCTTCCGCAGAGCAAAGCTGACGGCATCTATTTACAGGTCCTCCAGCAAGGCTTACCGGAGCGGACGTTCTCCAGGGCGATGCTCACGTAGCTGTCACGGTCGGGCCGGCTTTGCTGGTGGTAAACACCTGTTTGATGCAAATTTGAGTACATGTACTGTTGTTATTATGAATAAACTTGCACTAATCTTGCGCTAGTATTCGACAATTACCGAGGCTGTGCTGGAACTCGTGCATGATGTTGCCAACGGAGCAGCGGGTGGACAGGTTCACGTAGGTGGTGCGGCCCCAGTAGCCAACGGTGGCTGAGCAGCTGCATTGTTGTGGAGATTATTATAATAAACTGATTTTTAGTATCAAGTAGGATATTTTACGTCTGGGTAATCTGGATACAGAATATAAAACAGCCTATTCTGAAATAGCATTTACTTGATGCAAGATGGTGGTGATGTTGATTAAAATAACACCAAATTTGAGCAACTAACGCCCTTGAGGGCCAACCCCAAGGCGCAGTGAAGTGTACATGCCTAACGTTAAATTAAAGTTAGGGCCGCTGTACACTTCTGTGTGAGTGTGTGCCTGTGCGTATGACAGCGTACGTATCCGCGCGCTTGTGTGATTGCTCAGGGAAGTCTGCGGAATGGGCAGCAATGCCTCTCGCCGGTTGTGTGACAATGGAGTGCAATATCCTGCGAATCTACATTACAAAAGAATTGGTCAAATTCTCCTCGAGTATCACACGGAAAATGTGGCTCACCCGCTGCCGGGACGGATCAGAACGTAGCGACTGCCATCGCTGGAGCTGGCCTGACGGAACTTGATGCAGTTTCCAGTCTCCCTGTTCACGTTGGTCATGGCGGTCCTCACCTTGTCTCTGGTGGAAGAGGCTGCGGAAGGGAGTTTTCAGAAAAGATCCGATTACATAGTTGCCATCTATTTTGCCGTCTTGGTTTCGGATATCTTTTAAGTCGGAGCTTTAACTGGAGGCAACCCTCAGTCGCGCCAACATTTGGTGCCTGGGTGGGCGCCCCTCTATATTCTGTCCTCTAGTAGGAGGCTGCTGGATACCACGTCCAAGAGGTGGCAAAGCCGTTGAGCTGTAGTTTGCCTCTTTGATTCAGTCTTCGGAGTCCCTACGCCATTTAAAGCAGGACACCTTGACGAAGGGCCGATTTCGCTTTGAAATACATCAGTACGAGCGTACATCAGTATAATACATCAGTACGAGCGTACATCAGTATAATACATCAGTACGAGCGTACATCAGTATAATACATCAGTACGAGCGTACATCAGTATAATACATCAGTACGAGCGTACATCAGTATAATACATCAGTACGAGCGTACATCAGTATAATACATCAGTATAATACATCAGTCGTAAAATCATAGGCAGTTACTCCAATTTCTAACACTAAGAATTGACAAGAGAAATGATTGACAGTACAACCAATTATGTAACTTTGGAGGGAGTTTATGTAATGAATTTTCAATTTTTTGATACATTATTGTTAGGCTGTAACTATAAACTACAATAGCTACTATAGAGCTGCATGTAAGTAGTATCGGGGTTCACATTTATCGCAACCGCACTCACGCAGGCTGGAGTCCAGTCTGTAGACGATGACACCTCCCGGCCACCTGTTAGCCGTGTTCAACAGTCCAGAGAATGCCTGCAGGACAAGAAACCAGTTCCCATAGATACTATTAACTTACGCTCGAGTCAGGTGAGATGCCTGTTCACATCAGGTGAAAGAGAATTGCTCACCCCCTTGAAAGGCTCGATCATGTCGCCCTCGATCTCGTTGCCATACTCGGGCGCGGCGGGGTCTTCAACGAATGGCTGGAATTGTTGCCAGAGAGCCTTTTCATTTGATCTGCCAATTCTCTGCTACTGCGGATTAACCTTTTCTACCCTGCCCTGTCTCACAAGTCCTCTGAGACTCTTGGTTCACTTTCTAATCTACTTAACATGTAGCTCCACGGCCTATCTCTGCCTCCAAAGTCTACTCTGCCTTTATGGCCTAATTTACGCCCCCAGCCTTTCTACCTCCAAAACCTATAGTCCCCACCCTGCATTTAACACTTTCTATCTTCGCTACCACACAGTCGTGGCCCTAGTATCAAGCTTAGTTGATACGATCGATGTCTTACAGCGGCAATGGCGACTCCGACAAGAACGCAGACCGACAGCAGGCGAAGCATTTCTATTTTAGCTTTCGGACAGAGTGAGACGATTTGCAGTCGGACTATGATTGGATCTATAAACCACAAAGCTACATGTATGAACTAAACTCTGTTATATAATAATTTGTCAACCAGTAGATTCCCCGCCTATCGCCCGGCTGCTGCGGTCTCACGGTTAAGAAAACCCGTCATTCCGTCAGTAAGCCCGAGACCAATATTTCATTTTCCCACCCAACATGCCTGACAACTGGGTGCGTATAGATTCTTAAATTAAACTGTATCGCAAAGAGGTATCTTATCCGTAGTTAAACTTACAGACTTGGGGGGGGGGCAGTGCTGGAACCGCAAAGACATGCCAAGCAACTCGGTCAGTTCCCTATCTGCACAGCAGTTGGTGAATTTGTTTGGCCAGCAGATTTATCGCAGCAATATTCGGCTTTTTTCCTGCTGAATCCTCACGAATGCCTGCATTTGCTCGGCTGTTCGTTCGTGCGCAATCGTCAGCATTTACGACTATGCAACGAGTCGGACTGTTGGGCAAAACGTTTCTTTAACCTTTATCGTGATATGGCTACATTTAACTTCAGAACAGGAGTCGGTAAACATTTTTTACCTCAAGGGCCAGATGGAGAACCTGTAGAGCATGACTGCAGGCCAAAGAAGAGAGAATAGAGAAGAGACAAAGAGAGATGGAGAAAGGAGAGGCAAAGGAATGAATGAGAAGAGACGTGAAGAGAGAGAGAAGAGGAGAGAGGAGAGCATGTTGAAGAGGCACAAACCTTGAGCGGCCGGATTGCTATTGTGAAGTCTCACAGGACCATGTAGGGAGACTTTGCGAGCCGGAGTTTTCCGAACCGTGCTTCAGAAAAAGTTAGCAGGTTTGAATCAAAATATTGAAACAATGCAGGATTTTCTATTGATCGAAAGTTTCACGATTTATACCGATCGAAACACGTCTGCGTTTATATTTGCTTTCGAAAAAATGGCAATATTTTGATACTATTGTTTTTGGTATTCTGCTGTACGCTGCGCTGTCTAGCACCTGTACATGGCCTTCAGGATGGCCACATCTCCGGCACCCATACGGCTTCGCTGCCCAATGACGACACCGTCGGGCACGGCGCCCGGTTTCGGCACGATGGTGCGCTGGCCGTTCTTGCTGAAGGCGGTCAGGCCGTAGTGCATCTGGCTGCCGAAGTCGTAGCGCACGTTGTAGGTGCCGACCTGGGAGCTGGACTGCTTGTTGAAGTTGTGCTCGTAGCCTGGAAGGATTTCGGAACAAATAGGGCATATTTGTGATATTTCTATGGAAAGCTGACTATACACCTCTCAGTACATGCATCTGTGAGATGGATTCTTCCACTCTGGATGAATCAAGTTAAAGGAAGTCTTCCACTCTGGATGAATCAAGTTAAAGGAAGTCTTCCACTCTGGATGCATCAAGTTGGAGAAGTCTTCCACTCTGGATGCATCAAGTTAGAGGAAGTCTTCCACTCTGGATGCATCAAGTTGAAGGAAGTCTTCCACTCTGGATGCATCACGTTAGAGGGAGTCTTCCACTCTGGATGCATCAAGTTAGAGGAAGTCTTCCACTCTGGATGCATCAAGTTAGAGTAAGTCTTCCACAAGGACCACTGTAGTAGACACTCTACTACAGTGGTCCTTGTTCTTCCATTCTTGGATGCATCAAGTGGGAGGAAGTCTTCCAGTCTGGGGTGCATCAAGTGGGAGGAAGTCTTCCAGTCTGGGGTGTATCAAGTGGGAGGAAGTCTTCCACTCTGGGATGCATCAACGGAAAGAAAGTCTTCCACTCTGGATACATCAAGTTGGAGAAAGTCTTCCACTCTGGGATGCATCAAGTTAGAGGAAGTTTTCCACTCTGGATGCATCAAGTTAGAGGAAGTCTTCCACTCTGGATGCATCAAGTTAGAGGAAGTCTTCCACTCTGGATGCATCAAGTTAGAGGAAGTCTTCCACTCTGGATGCATCAAGTTGGAGGAAGTCTTCCACTCTGGATGCATCAAGTTGGAGAAAGTCTTCCACTCTGGATGCATCAAGTTGGAGAAAGTCTTCCACTCTGGATGCATCAAGTTGGAGAAAGTCTTCCACTCTGGATGCATCAAGTTGGAGAAAGTCTTCCACTTTGGATACATCAAGTTGGAGAAAGTCTTCCACTCTGGATGCATTAACGGAAGGAAAGTCTTCCGCTATCGGATGCATCAAGTGGTATAAAATATCCCCTTCCTACAAAGTCAGGAAAAACATTTACATCATCTTTTCTATACTACCGACTCCCAGTAGCATATTTGTGTATTACCTGTTTATTTTCGTCGTGTTTTGTATTTTATTGCATGTTGATCCCATCCAAACTTACCGGAAATCACATTCTCCAGCGCGATTGTCACGTAGTTATCGCGGTCAGGCCGGCTCTGCTGGTGGTACACGCCTGTTCAATGAGATTTCCGGTTTTGCTTTACATTTTAGAAAAATCAGCTACTTTTAGGACAGATTGGAGTCAAAAAGCAGCATTCAAAAGCTATGCTGAGTAGACATAAGGCGTGATGTTTTCTAACTACATGTATATAATCCAGAAGCTTAATAATATTGATATGAGCAATCTTACCAAGGGTGTGCTGGAACTCGTGCATGATGTTGCCAACGGAGCAGCTGGTGGAAAGGTTCACGTAGGTGATGCGACCCCAGTAGCCCACGGTGGCTGAGCAGCTGCGTTGACAACGTACCAAGAAGTAATATCTTTGAGTATAGACTCAAACGGTTAATTTTTAAGTATGAATAAAAAGTTTCTGATTAAAAAAGATGACGGCTTTGGAAAATTTTGGGCATGTGCGAAAATTTTTCAGACTCACCCGCTACCGGGACGGATCAGAACGTAGCGACTGCCATCGTTCGAGGTGGCCTCGCGAAACTTGATGCAGTTTCCAGTCTCCCTGTTCACGTTGGTCATGGCGGTCCTCACCTTGTCTCTGGTGGTGGAGGCTGCAGGAGGTTTGTTAGTTTTATCAGGCGACGTTGTGGGTGTCTTGATTTGGGTGTCCCTGTATTGAATTGGGTGTCCCTGTCTTGAATTGGGTGTCCCTGTCTTGAATTGGGTGTCCCTGTCTTGAATTGGGTGTCCCTGTCGTGAAGTGTGAGTTGATGTCATATTCTAAATCTGAGTAGTAAAACCTTAAACCGCTACTCAGTGAACCCATTTAAGTAGTATAGCAAGAGCAATTAAAAGTAGATAAAGTTTATCGCAACCGCACTCACGCAGGCTGGAGTCCAGTCTGTAGACGATGACACCTCCCGGCCACCTGTTAGCCGTGTTCAACAGTCCAGAGAATGCCTGCAGGACAAGAAACCATGCAGTTCCCATAGATACTAGCTGATTAACTTATGATCCAGTCAGGTGAGATGCCTGTTCACATCAGGTGAAAGAGAATTGCTCACCCCCTTGAAAGGCTCGATCATGTCGCCTTCAATCTCGTTGCCATACTCGGGCGCGGCGGGGTCAATGAACGGCTGAAATGATTGTGAAATCCGGTTTAGGGCGTGACTGAAGTCGTAGGATTTACAGTGCCGCGTCCACCTGAGAGCTGCGAGCGATCCTGTTGCTGCAGAGTACAACCTCCACTCTGCCTCCCCAGCCTACTCTGCCTCCCCAGCCTACTCTGCCTCCCCAGCCTAATCTGCCTCCCCAGCCTACTCTGCCTCCCCAGCCTACTCTGCCTCCCCAGCCTACTCTGCCTCCCCAGCCTAATCTGCCTCCCCAGCCTACTCTGCCTCCCCAGCCTACTCTGCCTCCCCAGCCTACTCTGCCTCCCCAGCCTAATCTGCCTCCCCAGCCTACTCTGCCTCCCCAGCCTACTCTGCCTCCCCAGCTTACTCTGCCTCCCCAGCCTACTCTGCCTCCCCAGCCTACTCTACCTCTACAGCCTACTCTACCCCCTCGTGGTCGACTCACGGCGGCAATGGCGGCTCCGACAACCACGCAGATGGACAGCAGGCGAAGCATTTCTAGCTGGCCTTACAGACAGTGTGGCGATACGAGGTATAACACTCGGTTTTGAAGTGCTGCTGAATATTTGATTGCCAGTCCTGCATGAGGCTATTATATAGTGTTTTAATTATACGCCCACAGAAGATTTGATGTCAAAGTTGCTATCGCTCCCAGCTGTCCCGATCCCATCGCTTGAAGTTATTTATCGCTTCTGTCAAACGGTCAGTACTTTGCCTTCCCCACCGGAACTAAACTGGTTTGATGTGTTCGGAGTTAAGCTTAATTCAATGTCATAAGAATCCGTTATCTCTTACCGCAGAAAAGGTTTGATACCACTTTTTCTGTCTGTGTAGGACATAACTAGCTGTCATATTGTACTGTATCTGCGACACCAGGTGTCAAACTATACGCTTGAGTTCTGTCGGCTTATCAAAAACGACAACTTTAAATGTAAATAATATTTTTGCTGCAGCAGAAAATATGCTGTAAAGAGTGATTAGAGGAGGGTGACAGTTTCCTCCGCAAAATGGTTAGAAGAGGGTTACAGTCTCCTCCATAAAATAACTAAAGGAGGCTGGCAGCCTCATCTGTAACATGGTTTGGTGAGATTTACGGACTCAGTTGCAGATTTATTAGAGGGTGACAGCTTGAACAGACTGTCTGCTGAATCACATTAGAGGTTATAATTGTTACTATTGTCGGGATCGTGCAAGTTCACGACAAGAGGAAAAAGTCGGCACAGCGATCGAAAGTCGCTACAGCCTTGGCTGCACCAGCACCCAGCTAAAATTGTAGACCCCGGGCAGCAGGGTGTGGCTGACGTTGGCGCGAACGACGCCCAGCTGAATGGCTTCAACCGACCGTCGTCGACTGTAGGACCACTGATGGCCCACACGCCGCTCTTGGTGCCACCCCGACTCAGCAAGTCGCTGCTGGTCACTTTGGCATCGTAGCAACCGAATGCAGCAGGGGAATCTGCCGAACCTGATCGAGTCAGTAGGTCGCCCCGGCAGCAGAGGCACTTGCACGGGTCCCGCTCCGAGTACGGGTCCGTCCGGTACCGGCTCGATCGCATCAGCCGCCGCATGCCGTCCAGACTGCCGGCTTGATTAACCGCGTCGCGTCGCAGAATTTTAGCCCTCGGCGCCAGCTGGTAGGAATAGTCCAGGCCGAACTTTTTCACCACCTCCGGGTAGCCGCTGAGCTGATAAACGTCCTGGTGGAAAGGCACATTGTACGACGGCCAGTAGCCAGTGCGTAGGATAGCGGTCTGGTCCGAGTATCTGACCAAACCCGGAATCTGCTCAACAATGGTCAGAGCTCCATTATCAAGTGAAGCATTGCGCTTGAACTTGTTTAAATCAACCAGCATGTACTGGTTGTTGTAGGTTCCGGAGTTGAATCTGGAGAACTGCTTGGCCCATTGTTGCCCGGTTTCAGCCAGCTGATTGGCTGCCCGAACTCGCTGCCAGGCCAGCAGGCTGCGAGGAGAAATGGATTTGAACAGCGTCTTATTGAACACGCTGTTGGTGGTCTGAAGCAGCAGCATGCGGTCATTCAGTACGTAGAACGCGTCCAGAGAAGCCAGGGTGCCGGGGTATCCGCCGAAAGATTGCCGGCCGCCAACGAAGCTGGTGTCATTATCTAGGCGAAAATCGTAGTGCTTGAAGGAGCGTAGAGTAGCAGAGTAAGCGTTCCAGGTGTTGTGCGCTGCTAGCAGGTCCTCGAGGCCAGGTAGCAGACGTATCAGAGCCGTGCAGTGGCCCGTCCTGTATATTTGAAGTTTTTGTGATGCTCGTTACTTGACAACTTACAAATTCTTTCGGTCAATTCATCAAACCAACTCAATGATTTTCAAAAGTTCCCAAAGCCCCTTGCAAACTGACTGACAGAGATGAGGTTAAATTTGTTTACATAATAAATCTTAGCTTGTGTGGCGACTTGTCGATTCTTGCGAGAAAACTGTGCTTGGGTATGAAAATAAATAATAATTGAGTACACCTGCCCCAATTGGGCCAGATAGGCAACCGACAGCTCAGCCGCAGCTATTGCACGGCGCCTCTGAAGGCTACGTAAGGCTGTTCAGTCCAAGGACTGGGCCTCGTACTTTTTACACTTGATAGAGGCAGTTAACTACCCTAGTTGACCATCTTACGAATTGTCTGACAAGATCTGACGATGACTTACAAAATCTTGGAAGATCTGAAAATATCTTCTAGGGGATCACCACACACCCTCAATTACCCCAGCTAATGCCGGCACCCATTTTACAGCTGAGTGAACTGAAGCAAAACAGACTTAAGTGTCTTGCTCAAGGACACAAATTGTTCAGAGTGGGTTTTAACTGCTTTAGACCGTAAAGACGGTCTCTTACTGTGAAGACTCAATTTATTGAGGATGAGAAAGTCTGGTAGATCGGAAAGCGTCATTAATATACACATGTGCGCCTGCGTTTTTAGCGGTTCAAAGAGATGTGCATGCTTTAAATGGCCTCATAGCTGGCTACAGGTCGACTGGTTGTCAGATGTTGCCACACCAGTGCCCCTGAAACGAAATCACTAAATAGGTAGTTCGAAAAGCACCTGCAGCTATCGACTCAAGCTTAAAGCCCCCTATAGTTCTATCAGTTTTGTTTACCTGGCTACAAACTGAGCGAACTGAGCCGGGCCCATCTGCTTCCAGTCGGGCCATCGATCGGTCAAGACGTTCAGCACGTCAGAAGAATCGGCAGCTGCGTTGATGAAGTGCAGCACAAATTTGGGGCTCTGGCTGGTCGAAGCCAGGCTAAATCCGTTGATGAGGCCCTGAAACTGGGCAAGCAGGTAGCCGACATTTCGAGCCATAGCATCCTGAGGATTCGAGTCGGAGAAGTTCTGCGCCCAGTCAGCCTGCTCGTCGAGCCAGTCTTTGAGCCTTTCGGTCAGGTTTGCGTCCCCCTTCGGGATTATCGTGTCCGCCAGATTGACAAAGTGAGCTTCGATCCGATCCGACGTAAGCAGTCCCTCCAGCAGGCCGGCGGCGAACATGGCTGCACGGTTCTTGTCTATGTAGTCCTGATCATTGTCGGTGTACGCGGCTGCGGCAGACACCGTCACCTCCAGCCTGTCCCAGCCAGTGGCGTTAACTCCATCTGCGAAGTAGCCAAAGGCGGTCGCGTTCGGGTCGATACAAC
This sequence comes from Macrostomum lignano, assembly GCA_002269645.1. NCBI lineage: Eukaryota > Metazoa > Platyhelminthes > Macrostomidae > Macrostomum > Macrostomum lignano. Next base: position 26,101 of record NIVC01003196.1, read on the forward strand.
CATCCCGGATGTAATAACCCTCGCCTGAGTAAAAGTACACGCTGAGACTTCGCAAAGTCTCGCCAGGTCCAACTGTGACATTCAAACAGCCGCTCGCATCGGCAACTCTCGGAGGAATTTCGCGACGAATTCTTGCGGAAAGAGCCGTTGTTGTTACAATGACCGTTGTTGCTAACCATAACAGAAGCATGTTGAATTTTCTCTGCCTGTAGGAAACTGGCTATGATTTTGTTTTGGATGATTAGGTGTAAAGTATTCCGTTTTGAAACCATTTACTTATAAACGGGCTAGCCAGCATTGCGTGCTAGATTTTCTAATTTGATATTTGACAAAAAATTTGGCACGGCAAAGCGGTTTGTGCTAAACCACAGTTAAAAATTCCTGCAATTTCAGCTGCCATCAGCCTGAGGCAGTATTGACCGGACGTGGCACTCTGAGATGGTAGATCGCGACAAGAATAATCTACAACGACACGTACAGGCCAGATTGGATAAACAATAAGCACGGGCCCGTGTGTTTACCTTGGCCTAGGAGTAATAGGAGTAAGAGGACACTCCGTCTCAAATTCCAACCTCTTCAGTCAGTGAGCCGAGCGCTTTCATTTTGTCTGGTAATTATTTTTCGCGCGGCTAATGCTAAACTTAGGCATATACAGGCCCATGCAGGCTCACAGAGCTCCCCCCCCCCGGGACAGAGCAGACCAGAATTCATTACTGCTGCATCAACAGTTGGTTAAAAATCCACTGGGGAAATGTTTGCTTATGCACTTTTACGCGCTGAAAAGAAGCCTTTACTATAGAAGCGCTTATGACTCTGAAGGCTTTTGCATAGCGTCTTTGCACTTAAAATAGTGTTCGGCTGAAGGCTCCTAAACCTTTGTCTCTACACAACTTTTTTCTCTTAAATTCCTTTTTGAGACAGAGAATGGTGTTGCCCCCTGCCACATCATCTACTCTGACTTACTGATTAAGAAGTAAGGCTTAAATTCTACGACAATGGCTTGGGAAAGCCAAGGCAACGCTTGAAGCGCCACTCATATTCTGACAAAGCAGCACAAGGCGTGGGCTTTGCTCCACCGGAATGCAAAATGCTAAGCTGACAAGTCTAATAGAAGCAAAAAATGTGCCACGTTCCCCTTCCCCGCGGCCCAAACCTGCCTGCCAACTCACCTGACGACCTCAAACCGCATGCGTGGGCAGCAGCGCTCTTCCTTCCTACAGTTGCAGACCGACCAACCAATGAAAACTTCGCTGATAAAGCTAACAGGCTGAACGTTAGAACTTGGCTTTCTCTAGAGGAGCAAAAGGAAATAAAAGAGAAAGAGAGAAACGCAGAAACGCAGGCGGTCACAACTTCATCTCCTATGATGTTGCATTGTGAGCAAGATGATTTGGTCAGTTGCTTGCAGCCCTGGACATCGGTAAGTTTGCCTAACTATTTATTAAAACTTTTGGTATTAAAAACAGCCCTATGCACAACATGGCGTACACAAGGACTACTAAGTAACATACCAGTATATATCTACTTAAGTTGTCCTTGGGCGTACACTTGCACATGCACTGTGCCTGCAGCCTTGACTTTACAAAGGAATTTTCTTGAGATGGTAAAGTGACGAAAGGGAGAGAGATAACGCACATATGCACGAGTGAACGTGGAGGAATACCATTGTCGGATGAGTCATCGTGCAGCAATGCGCCTAATGCTTTCCCAGTGAGATTTTACCACAGACAATGCTTGCTCAATGGGCGGGTTTTCTTGCTTAAATGTCTATGGCTACGAGTGCACGGCACAGAGAATCGCCCCTTATCCACGCGCACTCGTAGCCATAGACATTTAAACAAGAAAAACCGACTTTTGCTTCCTATTTGGGTTTTACTTCGTCCAATGTGGTGCGTTGCAAAGTGCCCAGCAGCTAGAGTTCTTATTCCCCATAGACTAAGAACTGAAGTCACCAGGCAATTTGGTATTTTGGCTATCAATTTTGTTTATTTCACGATCATCAAACTTTAAGCCACCAGTCACGTATGTATTCACTGTCCTCTCTCTGTTCAACAGACCGGTTTTTTTAAGTATGGCCCTTCTGTACCGATGCGCCATTCAGCCTTCCAGATTTGGCCCGAATTGCTGGCAGTTAAAACCAATCGATTTTTGTTGTCTATGGCTTTCTATGGTTTGCGTATGCAAACTCTCTGGCGCGCTGCCACGTCAGACTGCTGACGGTCGCGCACGAATTTGAATGCACAGGAATCTTAACATCCCGGCTGATCCTCAGACACTTTTCAATCATAAATACAAACATAAATACCTAAGACATACTGAGCTGCTAACAAATTGAACACGGTTACATCAATACCGATTTATTACACTCATGAAATAAGCCCTCGACCCACACACACACTCTATCTCTATCTCTCTTTGCAGTCGTCGGAGATTTGACAATTTCGTCCGCAAAGCAATCCTAGCCATCTTGTTGCTAGCGCTGCTGCTTTTTACCATGGCAACTAGAGGTCCAGTATGGCGGACAGGTCTGCCAACGACGCGTCGAAAGGTAGCGCAGCAGTCGCCGCAGCCAAAAGTGCAACTGTCCGCCCAGGATTTCGCCGCGGCTCTTGACGCAATGGGCGAAGAATTTATTCCACCTATTTTGCACCTGTTCGAGGCTTCTCAGTCGCTCCCAGAAGCTCTAAACTTGTCTCCGCAGGACCGCTCGCGTCTGCTGGTCGTATTCAACTGGACCCGGCCGAGTCTGCGGCCGGGTCTTTCCGCAGCACGAGTTCATGCTGGAGCGAGTGTTTCTCTCGGACAGCTTTGACAATAAAGAAAAGCTGAAGATGCAGGCAACCTTTGCCAGTCTGTTGGCCCTGTCTGCTTGCGGCGGAGTGGCACTCAGTCCTGAATCCAGCCTGCCTTCGCTGCGGACTGTCTCGCTGCTGACGGTAAGCGGCAATGTCGCTGTCGCGTCTCTGAATTCTGGAGGACAACCGGACGGGCGGTTGCTGGCTGCCGGTCGGCAGCATCCGCTGCTGCGTCTGTGGCTGCGGGATCTGTACCTGAACTATCTCCGGGTGAGTAGGCAGCGAGCAAACGCTGGCTCCAGTGCGCTGATTGGTGTGGATTATCTCGGCAGAGGCTTGAAAAAGCACCGACAAAGCAGCGGCGTCAAGAGAAACAGTACGATGAAGGACGTGATTCTGCTAAGACTGGACGGTCAGTCAGTGCAGCTTCTGGTTCAGCCGCAGCAGCAGCAAAGACAACAGCCAGTTGTTCAAGGACCGCAGTTGCCGCTTTCGAGCCGAGTGGTGGCTGATCCCACAGATCTGCTTGAGGCTTGTCTGCCGCAAAGTTGAACGAAATTGTAGCTGTCGACAAACAATCAAAAAAGTTTTTTTTAAATATGTGAATTTTCCTCGAAATAGTAAAACTAACGACACGTCTTCTTTTGGTTAAAGATTTACCAAGCTTTCACTTAAGCTATATTTCAGTTTTAATTGTGATGATAATTGTCTCAACAAATTTTTACTAGCGCTCTTTTGGACACAATCTACTTATTGTGGTGATGACAGACAGTAGCCTTCAAGACTTTACCTGAAAAAAAACAATAAAACAGCACGAAACCAGCAAATAACAACGCGAAAATTTTCCTATCCGTATTGGCATCGCGTTTTTATCACGAGCTCGCACCAGTTCGGCTTTTCCCTAATTAGGTCACTCCGCGACACTCCGAACTTCCCGACGCCCGCGAGAATCTGCGGCATCTCACCGCAGACTTGCGTCTAGCAGTCCCTGACAGACCTCGAGAGGAGCGGCGCTGTTCAGGGCGATGGTTGAGACTCTCCTGCTGTACAACGCCAAGATTCTGACGCTGACAGACTTGCAGGTTGAGTTTGGGCACGCTGTAACTTTTGCGTGTCATCTTCTGTTCTACAGAAGATCTGCCCCAAGATCGAGTGAGTCTTGAATGGGATGGAATCGTTCACAGACTCCGGCTTCTGTGCATTTTTCAGAGATCTATAGTTCAGTAGAGCTTGAACAGTGGACACAAACCCATTAAAACCATCTGTACTTACAATCGTACGCCTTTACTATTTCTAGTTCCTAGCAGCGACCAATCCTACTGTTAGTAGGGCTTGTATAAAAAAAGTATTTTCTTATTTTTTGCAGATAAAAGTTCGTTCACAAGGCCAGAAAGCCACACCACAATGAAGTATGAGTACAAATCTCTTCGTTGATCACACAGACAATTGTCTCGTTTGTTCGTTTACCTGCCCAGCGTGACTTCTGGTGATCGCTCTGCTTTCTGTTCCGGAATTTTTCGAATAGAAGCGGGGCAAATATGTTGACGCCAAACCAAATGCATGGAGGGGAGCTTAGCGGCAAATCTTGGGGTCAACAATAAGTAGATGATGATATTGGCGAGTCTTAATGGGGGGTGACAAGCAAACTTTAGGGGATAATTTTTTTTCATCACGCGCGTGATGCGTGATCGTGACCTTGAACTGTCCTTGAGCTGCCTGAGTAATGTCACATGTCCAGCTGTGATGTGATTGGCTTATAAAATGGGGTGGGTGTGCAGCTTAGGGGAGACCAAAATGAGAACTGACGTGATTGGAGAGAAAATAGCATGAGATGGTGGGAGATAGGTTAGGAGTGAAAGCAGTGGGTAGCCGTAGAGGGTGACCCAGTCGATGAGTCATCAGGGGGTAGGAATCTGGATATCCAGGATCGAGCAAGCTAGGGTGCAATAACATTAACATTTTTGTGTGGCTAGAGACCGCTTACGTCAAAAAGTTGTAAACTTAGCTATGAATATACCTAAAATCAGTCTGGTTGACAAAGAGAGGATTTTGAATGCCTATGTGACTGGTGGCTTAGCGTTTGATGTTCGTGGGTTGAACCGAATTGATAGCGAAAAAATAGAATTTCCTGGTGATTTTAGTTTTTATTCTATTGTGAATATGAAATTCTAAGGCGTCTCGAACAGAGATAAGAAGAGAGTCGGACCTGCGTAAAGACGTCTACCCTCGTATGTTTAAAAAGTGCAGCTCTGCGTGTCCGCTCTCTTTTGCGGGAGAGACATGAAATCGAGTTTATGGCACAGAATAAGTACAGAAGAATTACGGTAGCTATGGTAGAAGTTCTATTTGAGTAGTATTGGTTTTGTCAGCCTAACTGAGAATAAAGCCGTCCAAAGTGAGAATCCTGCCTACGCTGAATACGAAGGGCCTAGCTGCGTCCAGCCTAGTCTATGAGCCATAGACTATAAAGGATAAGCTAAAATTGGCTAGTCATATGGCTCAGAAGCTCAGAAGGTATAAAAATAAAAGAATACGACGCATAGACCAATCGATTCTCACATTGGATGGCTTTTTATCACTTTGCTTGTCCTTTATTGTCTATGGCCCATAGACTAAGGCTGCACGCAGCCAGGCCCTTCGCAGTCAGCGTAGGCAGGATTCTCGTTTTGGGTGGCTTTATTCTCAGTTTGGCTGACAAAAGCAATATCACATTTATTTGTTAATAAATTTCATGCGTTTAGCAGCATATTTAAATTGAACCTGCGGTACCCAGCGTAAATTCTTTGAGCAATTTGATTCCGCTGTCTCCATCGACGTATGGTGATGACATACGTCACCGCTCCAACGCTCGCAAATGGCATTTCCCAATATGCTTCTTGACCCCGACTATCGAGGGGAGGAAGTGCGCGATAAAAGCCGGGGCTCGAGGAGCATCACTCGAGTTCGGAGGCAGGAAGAGAGATCGAGCAGTAGGAGATGAAGCTCAGATTTTATCTCGGGAATGCATGCATATAATGTGCGATACATATAGCCGTCATATTTGCTAGGAAAATCCGCCCCAGATTAGGAAAGCCTGATCGAGATGCTCGAGTGAGATCCGACGGTCAAGAAGAGGGTCAGGAAGATTGAGCAGAGATGGAATGCCGACGACAATCCCAGAGTTGCGTTCGCCCTTCTCAATCAATTTTTCCCCCTCTCTCCAGCTTGCCAGCAAAGCTATTCGTCAATAAATTTATCCAATTTATTTATCCCGTCAGTTTTCTGACAAATCCCATGTTTCCTCTGCGGAGACTGCTTGCTTGTAAGTTGTAGTGCTAAAGCTAGAGGTTTTATTTTGCTCTCTATGTACGTACTCATGCACACAGCTCACACGGGGTGTACAGCGGCCCTGACTATATAATCGTCAGTCATGTACACTCGATCCAGAATCTTTAGCATAGCTACATGCATCCTGGTGTGGAGAAAATAATAATACTAAACTATAGAATGTTATATTGGAGTTAAATTGAATGCTAAGAGAAACAGCAGTAAGTGAGCGCAGGGCCCAAACCGACATATTTATAGAGCACTAACTTAGTTCGAGGGGTTGACTCCCGTATAATAAAAGGAGGGGTGGAGTGCGCGACTAAAGAGAGAGGCGAGAATGGAGAGCCAATCAGAAGCCAGCAAGGGAGAGAGAACTAAGAATAACAAGTGAGGTTAGACAGAGAGAGAGAGAGAGAGAGAGAGAGAGAGAGAATAGAGTAAACAGAGACAAGTGAAAGTGAACTAAAGAAATGGCTGGGAAATTCGCGACACCTGAAGAACCGATGCGCAAGAAATGAAATGCAGTATAGGTTAGTATAGGTAAAGCGAGACTTGGACCCTACAAAACAGGTGCAGTCAGATAAGCCAACCCTGATTTATTTTCAATAATGAACTCCTTTCGATAGATTGCAGTTCCTGCGAAGACAGTTAGCAAGCACTGGAACGCGCTGATTCACCAGGCTAATGCATGGTCAGTACGAATAAAAGCTCCTCTGACGAATGCAAAGAGGCCAGTCATCGGTCATCGGCAGTCAGTGTTGGACCTTTCGCTCATGCCTATTTCTGGTATGCATATGGCTATAGGCATGCACTGTGTCTGGTCTCTATTGGATTAGACCCGGTCGAATAGCGCCCAGGCCTCGTAAAAGCTCTTTTCCTGCTTTCGCGATTCTGCCTGCCAAAGCTTAGTCCTGCCATTGCCCCGAAACCCGAAAATCCCCTCTCCACATGGCCGGCCGCTCAATACATTTCTGCGGTCGGGTGAGCGCGAGAGAGAGAGAGCGAGAGACAGACCGGCCCGAAGAGAGAAAGAGAGGAGAATCGTGTTGCAATGTCGGTGGCCTGTTGCACACGCGCGTGCCCAGACGCTGTGCCGAGACCAAAAATTCCCAAAGCCTCTTTTCCCATCTCGGTCTGTAAGCCCAAGCTTTATATGCGCTAGGCGAGGGGAGAGCTGCGGATGGCGGAGAAGGGAAAGAGGAATGGGGGATGAAAAGAGGAGGGCTCGAATGAAGGCTGGGATTTCCTGTAGCGAGCCGGCAGCGCATATGTGGCTTGCTGCGCGGCTGTCCCCCTGTCTGTTTGCCACGCAGCAAAGCAAAACACGCAAGCACCAAATTATACAGCACAGCTGGAAGCAAAAAACGCTCAAGGATCGAAGGAGACAGACAGACAGACAGGAAAGAGGAATACAGTATTGTAGATAAAAGCGTCCTTGCTTGAACGAGCAACGCTTTAAACTGAAATCGCGAAGGAATACAATTTACTGCTGAGCGGTCGCCACATAAGCAGGATAAGCTCGTGCTAGTGATGACGCGAGCCATTGGAGACGTGGATCAAAACCAACTGGACGCTATCGTGGCATCCGAGACAAACCGTCTCGTGTTACGCGATGGCAGCTCCAGCAGCAACGGTGCGAGACCGCATCATTCTCCGCCTGCGCCTGTTGTTTCTGGGCCAGCTGAGACTTCGGCGACATCAGCGGCTGAAGCTCTAGCTCCGGGCATCGTGGGAGCGGTGGCTTTTTTCGCGGTGATGTTTGCTCTTGTGGCAGCGTATTGGCGCTGCGGTCGTCTCGATGACGATCGACGCAGACGACTTCGACGTCGATGCCCGCGCACACCGGCTGTGGCCAGCGAGACCGAGGGTGGCGGCTGTCGGATTATAATTAACCCGTTGGAAGAGGAGATTGAGGTTTGCTTTACGTCATTGGCTTTGATACTTTGTTTTCATAGCAAGTTTACACGCAATAAAAGCTCATAGCAACAAAATGCGTATTATGTCGTAGCTACCATCATAATCCTAACAGCTACCAGAGGCCCGTTTTTGTTACTAAATAAGTAGTAATAGTAATGTTAGCCTTGTATTTCCAACTTCTGAGTTGCAGATGAAGCAATTAAACGTTTTGGTCAGAGTCTTTGAAAGCTGACTGCACAGCGTTGAATGCGTACCTCAGAAGTCTGTGACAATCACACATAGTATGACTTTAACTTCGCCAATTCAACCAGATGAAGCCTAGAGCTCCGGGTGTCCAACAGGGACTGACAAAGTTGTCCAGCAGCCGCCAGCACTCCAAAAACGTCGACAACCAGAACGACGCGAGTGACGACTTCGACGATCTTGCTTCGCTACTATCATCTTCAACATCCTCCGGAAGTAGCTGCGACGGCGACAGCAGCAGCGGCGAAGACGAGGAAGTCGACGCGAACTGCGAGCAGTGCCGTCGGGAAGCTCGGCTGGCCAGCCCGGAGGAGGCGGCAGCTGACAGCGAAGAGGAGGAGGACGACGAAGACTGCTGCTTTGATGCGACCGATCACGACATCGGGTTCGCCGACGAGGATGAAGATGAGGTCGCTGCTGATCAAGCTGATGGCGTCGCGTGTGATGCAGCTGGATCTGAGTCTGTTCGGCTGATTCGTGGCGGGGCCTGCTAGACTGCGGAGTTGCAGTGACTCCGACAAACCTGCGCGCTTGTACACTAAATTCTATTAATTAGATTTGAAAATATTAACAATTTTTAAAAACTGAAAGTCCGAAATTATTTTCTGTGTCGGTTACAAGTTGACCAATTTGATCTAAAAAATGACATCATTATTGAATTTTGAGACTAAAACGTTATATGCGCTTTCTAAGCTTGCGTAATATTGAAATGCGCGTTATTTTACGACCTAGTACTCTATTGAGCTATCAAATTGTAACAACCACTTAGTAGCCCAAATGTTGCTATTCGCTAGAATTTAGCCATTTGCTTTTATAAAAAGACCAAGCCAGCCCATTTTCGTATTTTAGAAAACAAAATATACTTTTTATTTATCTACGCTTAAACGTCCAGATATATGCCTGCCCTACTACTTACAGGTCTCTACGATGCAAAATTCAATATACGCTCGTAAACAACCGGCTCAGTTTAATGCAAAGAGGACTTCTCTTAATTTGAGATGAATTATAAATGTAAGTTCGGCAGGAAAAATGGAAGAAACTTACATTTTAAATCCATTAGTTGACTTCCGTGAAGACTTTGCTGGAGACTATGATCCTAATCGACTTTCGAGAGAAGATGTGGAAGAATTTTTCGATAAGGACTGACTCAGTATGACTCGAATGACCCGAACTTCGAGAAATCTGCGGCAACTTGGACGACATTGGGGATCTGAACAAGAGCACATAGTCGCCGAATACTCTCAAGAGAAACAAGTGGGCCGTTGGAGTGTTCAACCGTTGGCTTCAGGAGTCGAAAATCGAGTGCAATGTGCCGATCGAAGACATGAACGACTCTGATTTGAATTCCCTGCTGCCAGTACTCGTATTTGTTCACGAAGTCACTAAGATTCTATTCTGCTGCTCAATGTGCCCGATAACTCTTGCAAACTGTTTTCATATATCCCTCGTTTGACTTTATATCTTCATAACCTCCCGGAAAATGGACTTTAAAGTTTAAATTAAGTTTAGTGCCACAAGTTACACAGTGCCAGAAGTTCATAGTTCCTATTTAGTACTATTGACTGACCAGCCCCTGGGCTTCGTTGGTCACAGTAAGTTCCTATTGGCAGCAGCTATTGAAGTATCATATCTGGTTTCCAACCAAAGCAAACAAACTGCCTCGCAGGATTCGGCTTTGGCATGCAATCAGCCAGTCAGCCAGACCGTTAATCGCAGTTGATAAGTCGGATAGTTGGGACTTGTGGACGATATGCTAAGATTGGGGATTTGCGGCTGTCATTTATTGATTATCAGCTGCTGGCACTGCGGCCGATACGAGCGTCGAGAGAATGCAAAGAGCGCGTGCTCTCCACTGACTCGAGCGGCTTTCAAACCCCGTCTGGATATCGGATTTTAAATGCTTCCGACAGGAATGTGTGCGCGTCTAGCGTATGTGAATTTTTTAATGGAATGGCAATTGCAATCTTTTATTGCATTTATATGACATGGAGATGAAATGAGAAGTGCAGTGTTAATAAGACGTGCTTCAGTTCATTTTATTTGAAGTACAGATATAAATATTGACCGAAATAGAATACAGTCTCAGTGCACGCGTCCGAATAGGAATACGGTTGCTAATCTGAACCATTTTACGCTTCCACTTTCCACCTTGAGAACTGGAACCACCAGGCTGTGCCACAGACATGTAAAGTCCAAAAGAAAGTCAATTGGGCGTTTGTCAGCCATTCAATATTTTCCTTCATCCATGGTTAAAATTTGTTATTTGTTTTTACAAGTATACGAGTTAGACGAATGTGTTTTATAGGTCAAACGTTAATATCCGACGAAGTTGCATGCCAGAGAGCGCTGATTATCGTCTTCTTAGACGATGATTCCGACCGAACAGGATCTTGCTGAACGCGTGACGGAAATCCGGCGAGAACACCGTGTAGATGATCGGGTTGAGTAGGCTGTTGGCGTACCCGAGCCACTGGATGACCGCGTGACCAGTTTCCGAGAGAAACGAATCGCAAACTGCGTGGTTGAAGGGACAAAACGAAGCGTGGACAAAGAATGGTAGCCAGCAGATCAGAAAGCAACCGGTCACCACCGCCAGAGTTCTGGCGGCTCTCCTCTCTCGAGCTTGAGCCACTCTCGATCGGCGTCGATAATCTCGATTTTCATCCACAACTGGCCGATTTCCTGTCGTTGGGACCGGTTGAGCTGAACCGGTTGAGGCATCAGGTGAGTCTATAGAGGTCTCTGTCTGTCTTTTGAATAGTTTCAGTCGCTGTGCTGATTTAGGGAAGCTATTGAGTCGAGCATTTTCACCCGAGCGAAAAGACGACAATATCCCAACGCTGCCGCCACTTCCAGCACTGACTCCGCTGCAGCTGGGCGTCGATAAGCCGATCGCGTTAATTGAAACTTGCTTAAAGCCTTTTTTACGAATTCGGCGCTTAACAGCTTTATAAATAGCTAAATAAATGGCTAGAATGAACAGCATTGGCAGGTAAAAAGCTCCGATAGTGGAGAACGCCGTGTAGCCCGGCTCCTCATTTATCGAGCAATTGTCTACGCTAATAGACCGGCTGTCACGGGATGGATAAAACCTGGCCGGAACGCTGATGACGGCACTGATGAGCCAGGTAAGAGCGATCACTAGGCAGATTCTGCTAGCCGATTGAGAGCGAACGTACTTCACGTTGGTGACAGCCCAGTACCGGTCGAGTGCGATGCCTACTAGATGTAAAATAGAAGCTGTGCAGCACAGGACATCCAGGCAAATCCATAAATCACACAGGTGAACACCTACAAGGAAAAGTGAGTTCGTGTGACAGAGTATCATGTGGCGTCTGCAATCAGAAAATAATGGCTTGCTCTTTTCTTTCCAAACGCGCTTATCATTCTGTAGTGACGATTATTCTGGATGGCGGACCGACCAGATAGCAGCTAGTGAGCTTTATTGCTCAAACGAGGGAAACTTCTGCACGGACCAATCTTTGCAAAAGCAAATTATATATGAAAAATACGCTCGTAATAATGCATTTTAGACCAGTTTTTTGGCAAGAGGATCTGAACTCAATGGCTTCTTCTACTTGACGGATGGCTCCTGGAATATTTTTCCTATCAGTCGGTCAATTTTGATGAACTTCCGCCAGCTGCTCACAAATTCTCTCTGTGTAGACTGCCGATAGGAATGCTGAGTCCTAAGTGCAATTAGCGTCTCGAATCTCCAGGTGCCAGAGAGCAGCTCTTTCCGGCTCGGATAATGACGAGTTCGAATAGCGCACCTGGCCCCACTATAAGAACCGGAAACTCTTTTTCCAGGCACCTGAAGTATTCGAACTCAGGTCGCACTGTCTAGTGCAGAGAAACAATTTGCTAAGAAATAAATTGGAAATGCGTCATTCCATAATTTTTGTCTAATCAGCTTTGACTGATACGAGTATAGGTAGGTGACGGAGACAGGGATATGTATTGCAAAAAAGTATTTACCGAGCCACCAAGACTTCGACATTTGCTTGAGCGCGCAGACAGGCATCACCAGTATGGCCACCATGAGATCGGCAATGGCGAGGCTGATCAGCAGGTAGTTCGACACGCTCTGAGAGGGTTTTTAGAACAAATCGTGAAAGTTTAAATAGAAAATTTATTGCCATATCAATTCATAAATTTACTAACAAAATTCAACAGTCTACTGTCGAAAAGCTGCCAACAAATTGATTAAAATTAGCCTTTGAGATTATGTTTTAATTCAAATCCAGCACTACTAATTGTAGCTTTTTTCGTAGAGACGTACAGGATGTTCCATCCTGCTTTCGAAGAGACGTACAGGATGTTCCATCCTGCTTTCGAAGGGACGTACAGGATGTTCCATCCTGCTCTCGAAGAGACGTACAGGATGTTCCATCCTGCTTTTGAAGGGACGTACAGGATGTTCCATCCTGCTTTCGAAGGGACGTACAGGATGTTCCATCCTGCTTTCGAAGAGACGTACAGGATGTTCCATCCTGCTTTCGAAGAGACGTACAGGATGTTCCATTCTGCTCTCGAAGAGACGTACAGGATGTTCCATTCTGCTCTCGAAGAGACGTACAGGATGTTTCATTCGGCTCTCGAAGAGACGTACAGGATGTTCCATTCTGCTCTCGAAGAGACGTACAGGATGTTCCATTCTGCTTTCGAAGAGACGTACAGGATGTTTCATCCTGCTTTCGAAGAGACGTACAGGATGTTCCATCCTGCATTCGAAGAGACATACAGGATGTTCCATTCTGCTCTCGAAGAGACTTACAGGATGTTCCATTCTGCTCTCGAAGAGACTTACAGGATGTTCCATCCTGTTTTCGAAGAGACTTACAGGATGTTCCATCCTGTTTTCGAAGAGACGTAAAAGATATTCCATCCTGAATTCGAAGAGACATACAGGATGTTCTATCCTATACTCTTACAGACGTCAAGTTGTTTTGGTTGTACTTTTACAGAGGTAAGAGCGGTCTAGGGTGTACCAATTTTCAATAACCTACGCAGTAGTAGCCTTAAGCGTAAGTTCATAAGTACACTGAGTACCTGTTTGTTTAACATCCATAGATTTCCATGCTGCAAATTTTAGTGCCAATACATATGCGTAAGAAAAGTCGCACAAAGTCCATCAACTCACCTGCAAGTTGCGTTCTAGAACAATAGCAGCAATAACAAACACATTTCCCACAATGGTGGCTAGAATTATGATTCCAAGCGCCAAAGCGATTGCGGTAGCCTCTGGCGGTTCGTAGCGCCATTGGAACTGGGCGATACTCGGTGCAGAACTGAGATTGGCGGCTTCCATTGCTCAGTTATCTAAGACTCACTTTTTGCTCTCCCTCGACAAGATGAAATTGGGACTCATTTCTACATGAGCCTATTTATCTACATCGCAAGTCTCTGATGGAATGCGAGAGTCTTCAATGACTCTCATTGGACGCTAAAATCGCAGTTACATGTAATCCCTGCTCAGCAGTAGTAGTACTACGCAGTAGTACTTTAAGCAATAATTGATCCATTTGAATGGGAAACGTGTGTCCATCAGTTCATGCATATTCACGATCATGGTTGCTCTGTAGGTTCATTATTCGGTTCATCAAATATGCAAAATGCGCTTAAAAGAGAATACATTATTTCGAACTCGTGGATCCGTGTTTGATGGTTCGAATTTCGCTTCAAAATGCATCAGCGAGATAAAAAATACCGTCTATTAATTTTCTATTTTTTAAATTCATTTAAACTTGATTCTCGCTTGACTGGAAGCAGATTAAAATTTGCTAACTCAATTTTTCAGCATGAACAGCAGATTTACAATCAGATTACAATATGCATTCGCGGGATAAATGTAGGAAGCTTCCAGTTTTTGAGAAGTAATTTTCATAATGTCTGCCACGAATGGACTTCCCAATTCCAAATGAAGCAAGACTGTGTTTATCAAGCCATTTTTATGAAATGCTATTGAGACCGTAAAACAAGCAAAGTTCTCACCTGTTTCACCTGTTCTTGTCTCTTCAGTGCAGGGGTCGACAAATGTTTTTTTTACCTTAGAGGCCAGATAGAGACCCTAGAGCACGGCTGCCAGAGGGGAGGAGTAGGGGAGAGGAAAGGAGAGGAGAGGAGAGGAGAGGAGAGGAGAGGAGAGGAGAGGAGAGGAGAGGAGAGGAGAGGAGAGGAGAGGAGAGGAGAGGAGAGGAAAGGAGAGGAGAGGAGAGGAGAGGCGAGGAGAGGAGAGGAGAGGAAAGGAGAGGAGAGGAAAGGAGAGGAGAGGAGAGGAGAGGAGAGGAGAGGAGAGGAGAGGAAAGGAGAGGAGAGGAGAGGAGAGGCGAGGAGAGGAGAGGAGAGGAAAGGAGAGGAGAGGAAAGGAGAGGAGAGGAGAGGAGAGGCGAGGAGAGGAGAGGAGAGGAAAGGAGAGGAGAGGAGAGGAGAGGAGAGGAGAGGAAAGGAGAGGAGAGGAGAGGCGAGGAGAGGAGAGGAAAGGAGAGGAGAGTAGAGGAGAGAGAAGAGTGCTGAGAAGAGACACAAATCTTGAGCGGGACCGGAGTTTGCCATTGTGAACTTGTAAAGTTTCAGAGGATCTGATGGCCGGTTACAGAGGCTTATCAGGCTGCATGTAGCCCGCAAATTAGTCAATTGTCAATATTAGTCAATTGAAAAATAAATTGTAATTACGATCAATAATTTTAAGCTGTATGTCTAAAATTTAAAACAGTTTCATGAAGTAAAATTTAGTGCATAAACCTAAATGTGAAAATATTTTCAATTGAGAATCGAATCAAATAAAGGCGTACATTGCCCCAGCAGACAGTTCATGGGTAGAACCATGGGTAGAACCATGGGTAGAACCATGGGTAGAACCATGGGTAGAACCATGGGTAGAACCATGGGTAGAACCATGGGTAGAACCACGGGTAGAACCATGGGTAGAACCATGGGTAGAACCATGGGTAGAACCATGGGTAGAACCATGGGTAGAACAAAACAGCCGATAATAGAAGGCGAAAATGAGAGGCTGCTTGGAAAATATGGCTGCCTATTATTGTAGGTGGACGGTCGTATGAGCTGAAAAAAGGGACGAGAATATTCTACTGTTGTCAAGCCTGTGAGTCTGTTTCTCATTCTTCAATTGAGTACACCCCCGAGGTATCCAGCCATTGTCTTTAGTCTGGTACACCCATTCCTATGCTAGCATCCACATTCTACACTGGATATAAGAATGAGACGGCTCGCCTTCACATCCATGTTTTGCTTTTTCCGTTTTGCTGTGTTTAGAAAACGGCATAATTTGTACTCCACTCTGTATCTAAACTCAAATAGGTTTTGCTCTGTCTAAGATATTACTGGAGTAGAGACAGCCTGATCATGGCCTGGTCTCGATGCCATTTTCCACTGCTATTGCTGCTTGTTGGTTCCTTTGCAATTGTTATCTGCGGGGCGCGCAACGTTACGACAATCAGCCTTGGTGAGTCATAAACCCCAACAAAGAAGTTAGTTAGTTAGTTAGTTAGTTAGTTAGTTAGTTAGTTAGTTAGTTAGTTAGTTAGTTAGTTAGTTAGTTAGTTAGTTAGTTAGTTAGTTAGTTAGTTAGTTAGTTAGTTAGTTAGTTAGTTAGTTAGTTAGTTAGTTAGTTAGTTAGTTAGTTAGTTAGTTAGTTAGTTAGTTAGTTAGTTAGTTAGTTAGTTAGTTAGTTAGTTAGTTAGTTAGTTAGTTAGTTAGTTAGTTAGTTAGTTAGTTAGTTAGTTAGTTAGTTAGTTAGTTAGTTAGTTAGTTAGTTAGTTAGTTAGTTAGTTAGTTAGTTAGTTAGTTAGTTAGTTAGTTAGTTAGTTAGTTAGTTAGTTAGTTAGTTAGTTAGTTAGTTAGTTAGTTAGTTAGTTAGTTAGTTAGTTAGTTAGTTAGTTAGTTAGTTAGTTAGTTAGTTAGTTAGTTAGTTAGTTAATTAGTTAGTTAGTTAGTTAGTTAGTTAGTTAGTTAGTTAGTTAGTTAGTTAGTTAGTTAGTTAGTTAGTTAGTTAGTTAGTTAGTTAGTTAGCTAGCTAGTTAGCTAGCTGCAATATTTGGCTATCCATTTCAGGCCTCGTCTGGGACATCCCAGAAGCGGTGATCGAGTTCGACATTCAGAGTGGCAGGATGCTGACTATGATTCGGAATTACTGCCCACGGGCTCCTAGGATTCATCAAACTGCTTTCAACACCTCCGGAGCATTCAGCATCGACTCGCTTCCAACTACCAATGAGCTCAGCTCCGGTAGGCTTCGATTCGTGCCGCGATTTTTGACTAAATTTACAAATCAAGCAGATCAATGGAGATCAGAGTAGATTAACTGTCTTCCATCAAGCCAATAAATCCATGTCTTTATCATATTTCAGTGAAAGCCTCTCTAAGTGAATGGAATTTTTTATTCTTCGGCATCAAGCAGAACTCGGTCACGCAGGTTCTGGAGGCCGTTACTGTGCCCACCACCCTGTCTGAGTTCCCAGTGATGCAGAAACACGTCGTTGCTCCGCTGCCACAGTCGCTGCTCATGGACGCCCTGCTCAAAGCGATTGCTCACCGAATTAATGAGAGCCAGCATCCGGCGCATCCGTCCAACTACAAAGCGGCTCTGCTTTTCGACAACAGCGTCCAAATCTCGGAGTTGTACCCGCTGTTCACCTACTTCACTGAGGGAGTCATTTATTACCCGTTGAACGTGTCTCTTATAGAAGCAGACCTGCTGTCTGTGCGGCGCTCGCACGCAGTTAATATCATACTGATTGTTACGGACGCGCAGCTCGGAGCCTACATCCGGGACAAAGCGTTCGCTATTGGCCTGTTAGGCTCAAGGTACCGCTGGTTCGTACACGGCCCGGTGAGTTTTAGAACGGACGTTTTGACCTTGATAGAATTCGTGCATATAGTGAAGCCACGACATTTGATTGTCGGGTATTTGACGGCCAAATATCGAATTTCGATCTTAACTGAAACCTAAATTGTTAACTCTTTGCTTTTGGATGGGACTTTCAGTTTTAATTGAGGTATTTGAGTGCTGGTTGGATAAGGATGTCTGGGGATTGGATTAGGGGTGCTCGGGGTTGAATAAAGGTGCATGTGGGTTGATAACATTGCATTTGGGTTGGATAAGGGTGAATGTGGGTTGGATAAGAGTGCATGTGGGTGGATAAGAGTGCATGTGGGTTGGATAAAGGTACATGAGGGTTGGATAAAGATACCTAAGGGTTCAATTGACGATATGCTACGTTGGATACGGAAAGTTGAGAGTTAAGGTAAGGGAGTAAATGAAGTTTGGTGAGGCTCATTTTCTATCCCAGACTCCATCTCTCCAATAAATTTGTAAACAACTAAAGCTCACTATTTTTGATAATTTACTACATAAAAACCTGTATCCAATAAGCGCTTCATAAACAATGGCTGGACCATCCGGTCGATGAACGTCACATCGCTGGAGTTTGGACGAATTGACGACGCGATCACGGCGAAAGTTCTGTCAACCACTGGCGCATTCATTCACGACCTGTTGGCCATTTGGACTCCCTACCTGAAGCAGTACATGTGCGAAGAGGTGAGCTTGTTAACGTCTGTCCAGCTAAACAATACTTTCATCTGTACATGTAAGTATAGGTAGATGATTATCGATAGTTGCTTGCCATCGAATATAATTTCAGAAGAATCCAGTGAATCGGACAGTCAACGGCTTCACCGGATCATTCAAACTAAATCCGGACGGATCGGCCAGGCGTCTCACGTGGCAGATTGAAATCTACGCTGGAATGGGCTACCACAGAGTGCAGGTGAGACAACGCTTGAGCTTTGACGGGAAATCAGGTTCGCCTCACAATCAGCCAGGACTTCTGAAAACCAAAACTTCTCAGGTTGGCGTCTGGTCGTCTTCCGGCCGATTTGAAATGCTCTCTCGCCCGGATCCACCGCGCACCTCTGCCGAAATTCTGGCCGAGATGCGATCCTCGAAGTTCCTGGTGGCCACCCTGTTGTCGCCGCCCTACGTCCAGTACGCCGAGGGTGCCAGCGGGTGTTCGCAGTGCAGAGGATCTGATCTGACTGGGATGTACATCGAGATTTGTAAAACTGTCCTGAACAATCTAGGGGTAAGCCAACAGAGAGACAGACAGACAGACAGACACTAAGACAGACAGACAGACAGACAGACAGACAGACAGACAGACAGACAGACAGACACTAAGACAGACAGACAGACAGACAGACAGACAGACAGACAGACAGACAGACAGACAGACAGACAGACAGACAGACAGACAGACAGACAGACAGACAGACAGACAGACAGACAGACAGACAGACAGACAGACAGACAGACAGACAGACAGACAGACAGACAGACAGACAGACAGACAGACAGACAGACAGACAGACAGACAGAAGCAAACCGCATTCCACAGATCACCAACTATGAATTCGTGCTACAAGGCGACGCCGCGTATGGCATAAAGACTGGTGACGTGTGGAACGGCGTCATCGGGACCGTGATGGACGGCAAGGCCATGCTCGGCTGCGCGCCAATCACCATCAACACGAATCGATTCAAAGCGGTCGACTTCACCCAGGTGATTCATTCGTCGCGCGAGTCTTTGCTGCTTCGGAAGCGAAGCACGGATCCACTGATGCAGGTGTTTCAGTTCATCCTACCGCTGCACTATTCAATCTGGTTGTCAATACTAGGCGTACTAATCCTAGTCGCGCTGGTCCTGTTTGTCATGAACAAGATCGCTCCGAACAGCGACTCCAACTACAACTTTTACAACAGCGTCTTCTTCACGTTCGCCGAAGTTGTCCAGGGCACGGCGGGCACCACACCGTCACAGATTTCCAGTCGAATTGTTGTGTCATTCTTTTGGTTCTTCACGATGTTCTTGTTTCTGTCCTACGTGGCCAACTATGCGGTGTTTCGCACTCTGGACGGCGTTCGTCAGCATGTGACCTCGATGGAGACGTTGATCCAGAACCGGGAGTACGAGTGCGGCAGTCTGAACAACACAGTCACGGACAGTTTGTTGCAGTCGTCTGCCTATTTGCACATGCAACAGGTGTACCTGCTCATGTCGGAGACTTTCACCAACGGTAGCGTCAGCGATATTGGTGCAGCGCTCAGTCTCGTCAATGATAGGACGAAAAATTTCGTGCTCATTAGCGATAGTTTGCAGAATAAATACTACAGCGAAATCGGTTGCGACCTGGTTAGCACAGGGGACTTCTACGATCTGAAGAATGCAATGATTTTGCCAAAAGACACTGAGTATAAACACCTTTTTGATGCTCAACTGGCCAATATGACTCAGGAAATTGCAAGTCTACAGACCAAGTAAGATTTCGTTGAATTATTTGAATCAGTCGCTCAATATAACATGTTCCGTTAAAACAAATTTTCAAACCGGATCGTAATTATGTAAAAGTTTAAACAAACTCCAAAGGTTCTTCACAGTGCATCAGTCAGCTAAGAACAGTTGCTACGACGGTTCGTTCGACTCGGTGGTTCGCTACTACATCCCAAAGGACGCCTGGCCGATTGAGCCCGGAGCTCTGACACTCGCCGACACTTTGGGCATCGCCGTTATTAACTTGGTTGGCTGCTGCGTCGCCGTAGCTCTGGCTGGCATGGAGCGACTCATCGGTCATATTCAGAGGGTACGGATCAGCTAAATAAAGCCTTAAGACAAGGGAACACTATAGGGCATGGAAAATTCTTTTAACTTGTACGTAGTTATTCAAATCCGGTTAGTCAGATGCACGTCAAGACCCCTGGTCCGATTCCGTGCGCGGGCTGCATTCATTTGGGGCTTGTGCAGGAAAAAATTAGCATTGGAGCGCTTGTGCTCAGGAGTCAGCGGAATGGGCAGAATTGCCTTTCAGTGCTGGTTGTTGGACGCGATGTCGTCGAAGGCGTTGCGTCAGGTTGCGTCACTGCCCTCCTGCACCAATAAATATTTTTGCTTTTGCTTTTGTTATTTAAGGTCAGATGCACAACGGTGTTTCAGGGCGTCTATGACGTATTACAATACATGTATATCGAAAATTGCCTTTTAATTGGTATAGAAATTGAAGGGTACATCATGTCAATCAGAAGTCAACAGTTTCAAGCTCAAATTTAATGCATGAACTGCCAGTTTATCTAACTGGCTTTAGTAAATCGTTGTCCGTGATTATGTAACATAAGTAACGTAGTAAAGCAGCCATACTTATTGTATTAATAATCTTATATATTTACAACTTCGAATTTCAGCGACGAAGCGGTATCCGAAGAGAGCAACAAGTCGTCAAAGCAAGCGAAGTAAAGTTCAGACGACCGAGCGTTTGATAACTATTCATTGCTTTCCGAAAATATTTCATGTACATGCACGTGTGAACCTATAAAGCTACGAGCTATAGTACACATGTGAATAGCATGCAATTTAATCTACTTTTCGTCATACATTTGTTTATTCGTTGTAACTAATCGTAAATTTCTGTAGTACGAGTACATCATGTAATTTTACCTATGTAAAAAGGTTCAATTAAAACAAATTTTAGCTGTGTAAGTTCTTTTAAAGCCGATCACTTGTTGTCTGAGTAGAGATTCCTGTTTTGAGCGCCGAAAAAAATTCCTAACTTCTCAAATTCATTATTGTAAAATGGGTGCATGACCCTGAATAAATCTGCATTGATCCGATTCTTAGACTAGAATTCCTCTTCCAATCCATCACAAATATTATCTGTGGTTTAAGATAGCTAGAAGAGTGGAAGATGAAAGATTGGTTTTTTATTTCTTTAGATAACGATTTTAGCGTAGCACTACCGTCGACTCTCGTCATGCATCCGAGCCAGAGCATGCAGTCCGTTTACCTAATTTTGTCATTTATTTTAATGGAAGCTGGACCCTACGCAAAAAACGACTTCATTTAAAGGGTTGCAGAGAGCTCCAAACGAGCGTATTTGGCAATTAAACCAATGGTAATGAATGCACAAATCCTTTCTCTAATGACCAGCCATGCAGTAGGATAAAAAATTCGCGGGTCAGCTCGCTCCCTCCAAGCCGTTTCTCTAGGGCGCTCTGTTTTCCTCAGCCTCAGCGACTTACCTACAGTAGTCTGCATTGTGTTGTACTTTGAGGCAGCGTGGACAAATGAATAAGATGCGAGAAGCGATTGCAGGGTAGAAAAGGTTACAAAGGCTTGAAAGGCCGGTGCGCACTTATATTATAATTTACCTACTAACCAGCATGATTCAGCAAACCCCCCACCCGGCCTAGGCCGGTCTGGGCAGACAGACAAACCCCCCAGCCAATCAGAACGCAAGAACCCTAACCGGCGTACAAGCCGCATACACAACATCACCCCCCTGGAAAAAGCAAACAGAAGCAAGGCATGGGGAACACAACGGTCCATAGAGTGCGCACAGTCAAAAGTTATTCAGTTCGCGAATCAACTCGGGCTGAACCGGACCGGAGCTCTTCTGGTTCGGCCGCTTCGTCTCGGCGGAGTCGGCGGCGTCTCGTTGGTCGGCGCCCTTGCCGGCGGCGCTAGCGCTGGCGCTGGTGTTGGCGCCATCAGAGCACCGAGTCCAGCATCAGTCGTGTCGCTATCCGCTGACGGTGTACTTGGAACGCGAACTAGGTTGTCAGAGTGCCATCGCGTGCCGTCGTCTAGCAGCCAGGACTCCGGGCCCAGACGCCGGGTGATCCTTCGAGTCTCGCCAAGCCTTGTCGCCAGCTTGTGGGCCGTCTGTGGCCTGCGGACGCGCACGGAGTCGCCAGCCTGCAGTCGCGAGGGTCGGGCTCCTCGGCGCCGGTCGGTGGCCAGCCTGGCCTTCTCCTTGTTGGCCTGGACTCGACGCTCGGTCTCCGATGGCACCGTTGGAATCAGGGGGCGGATGCCTCGGCTCCACTGGCTCAGAGGTCCTCGAAATGGCCGACCGACCATCAGCTCAGCCGGCGTCAGGCCCGTGGTTGCATTCGCTGTCGACCGGTAGCATTGCAGAAACTCGCGGATTGCCTCCTTGAAGCTGATGCCGTCCTTGAGGTGCGCCTTCAGCGACTCCTTCAGGGTGCGGTTGAGGCGCTCGACGTTCGAGTTTGACTGCGGATGGTACAGCGAGGTCCTCGCGTGCTGCACACCGTAGCTGACTAGAAACTCCTCGAAGGCGTAGCTGGTGAACTGCGGCCCGTTGTCGGTCACGATCTTGCCTGGCAGTCCCCATCGAGCGAACAGGTCCTTGAGGAAGTCGGCGATGACCTCGGTCGTCACCGAAGCCGTAGTCCGAATCTCTGGCCACTTGGAGTGCAGGTCGATGGCAATGATTGCAAATCGGCTGCTGGCCGGCGCTTCGTGGATCTCGCCGAAGATGTCCAGCTGAATCGTGTGCCACGGCTCTTTGGGCCACTCGCTCGTCTGCGATGGAGCAGCGGGTCGCTTCCACTTCTCCGCCAGGCAGCAGCTGACGCAGGACTTGGCCAGATCCTCCAGTTGGGCGTCGATTCCCGGCCACCAGACCGTATCGCGAGCTCGGTGCTTCATCTTGACGATGCCGCAATGTCCCTGGTGGATCAGCGCTAGTGCAGTGGTGCGCAGACTCTCGGGCACGACCGCGCGGTTGCCGCGAACCAGGAAGTTGCCGACCGTTGACATCTCGTCTCGGAGCTTAAAGAAGATTTTCTCCTCATCTGTTGGCGGCTCCTTCCAGTTGGCTTGAAGCTTTGGGAGACACTGCGAATGAGCGGATCGAACTGCCGGGGTGCAGTGGGATCTGCAAGTAGCTTTGCTTCAGGTCCAGCTTGCTGAAAATCTGCGCGCCTGCAAACTCTGCGGCCAGCTCCTCCTGGGTCGGCACGGGAAACTTATCCGGGTTGATCGCTTGGTTGCAGTTGCGCAGATCAACGCACAGTCGCAGGTCGCCATTCAGGGAGAGGCATCCATCTTCTCGATGACACCTGCGGCCTCCATCTTGCTTAGCTCGTCCTTCACACGGTCCTGAAGTGCCAGCGGCACCCGGCGCAGCGGCTGAACTGTCGGTGTCGCATCCTGGCGCAGCTGTGGTCGATGGCGAAACTTCTTGGCCATACCGATGCCGTCGAAGATTCCCGGGAACTCTCCAGCGATATCATCGATGTTGTTGATTGCGTTGACTCGAATTGAGAATCCCAGCTTGTCCATGCCGTCCAGACCGAGGATGTTGGCACCTCGTCGAGCGATGAAGAAGCAGCAGATGGCGGACTTGCCGCGGTGCACAACGCACAGCTCTGCGGTCCCGAGCACGTCAATTGCAGAGCCTGTGTACGAGAACAGCTGCTTCGGAGTCGGCGTGATGACGGGTTGCTTCGGCAGGCGTTTCACGGTCTTCTCGTTGATGATGTTGACTCTTGAGCCCGTGTCCAATAGGAGCCTGACGTCGATGTCAGCAATGCTGCACGTCGCGAAGTTAAGGAGCGAGGCTTCATATTCTACTGCAGACACTTCGAATGGCTCGTCGTCTTCGTCCTTTACGGCGCGAACCTGGCGTCGCTGTCGGCAGCAAGCTTTGAAATGTCCGACCTTGTGGCAGTGCAAGCAGGTCTTGTCCTTCGCTGGACACTCTAAGGCGCGGGCGGCGTGCCCGGCCCTCCCGCAGTTGCCGCACCGTGTCTCTGCGCCGGATTTCTGAGGTGCCGCATGCTTGGGTCCCTTGCGTGATGACATACGCTGGCTGACCTTCTGGATGCGGGACTCGTCCTTGTCGCCCTTGCCGTCGCGCAGCTTCTTGGCGTCGTTGATTGCAGATTCGACCTGAACCGCTAATGTCATCGCCCTATCCAGCTCGAGCTCCTTCGAGAGGCAAATGAGTTCGTTGCAACTCGCAAGTTACTATGTGTGCTTTCTGGGTAGCTATAGGCCGCGAACAAAGTGTGGGCCTATTAGGGGTGGTGGGATGACATTGAATTTGAGAGTTGTAGCTAATTTAAACCCTTAACTTGTCTTTTTTAGTGGTGTGGCTTACCTGCTCAACATTTTTAAAATTTTAGTTCTCGTAAGGATGGGGGGCTACTTCTTGAACTTCTTGTAACTTTTAAATATCTAATGTTAAATTATAATTCATTGTACAAGGGGGTGCTTCCCTGCTTGTAATTTTTTTAAACTTATTTTATGCTAATTCTTGTTTTTTTGTTATCCATGTTCTGCAAATGAATTTTTAGATGTTTTTTGTGAGGCCCAGTTGCAGGTTATTTAGTATTCCAAAAAAAACCATTTTAATAGTTGAATACTCCTGCTAGAACTGAGGTTGATGAACTTTTTTCTTAACCTACATACCAGATCAAAGAATCTAGCTCATAGCTATAAGCCAGATGAAAGAGAAAAGGAAAGAAAATTGAAGATAAGAAAAAAAAGAGGATAGACAAGAGTCAAGACAAAAGCCAGGTTGCAGATGGTATGCATGTACACCGGAACTTTTCCGGCATACAAAACGGCCACCCTAAGTCCTTGGTGTACACAATCAGCATATATAACCCCTGGAGCACTTTGTTGGCGTACACTATTGGCGTACACAAGTAACACAGCCACGCATACTTTTTTGGCATACAAATTTTGGTGAATAAATTCATGCCATGCATGAAAATTGTTAAGTAAATTAACCTTTTTATATAAAATAAAGGAAAATTTATCATCAGTGATAAACTTTTTGCTTCTTTTAAATAATAATAAAAAAAATTAGTGTAAATTTTTGCTAAGAGTATTAATTTTGCATTATATTTTTTGTAGGTACAACTTAAGTTTGTTTAAATTGAAAATATTTGTAATATTTTAAAAACTGTTTTCATACAAAAGCTTTTCTTAGAAAACTCTACTTGTGAAAAGAAAACGGAATGACTTTTTAGGAATTTTTGGTATACATTTTAGTGCAACTTTTTGTTTATGGTGTACACTAGCGTACAAAGTCCTTGATGCCCAATTTTTTTCCGGCATACACGGGTACATGATTCGCACACTGAGACAAAAGATGGTGTGAGAGGAGATATAAGAGATAAAATAAGAAAAAAGATTAAAAAAGATAGAGAATCAAAGAAATAAGAGAGAAAAGGGAGAAAAAAGAAGAAAAAAGAGTTAAAAAGAAACATGAGCTTTGAGCAAGCCAGATTGCTGTTGTGAAGTTTCAAAGAACCCAAAGGTCAGATAGAGGGTCTATAGGCTGCATATAGCTTGCTAGCCATAGTTTGCTAATACCTAGGCTATACTAGAAAGTTGGCAAAAATCTTGTATATTATTAATTGTATAAATAAGACCTATTTATAATTTAAGTATACATATAGTACTAATTTATTTTAATTTTATTCATTGTCTACTTTTCAATGGCTGTTACTTTAAAAAAATAGAGTCAAATCAAACCAATAAGTAAAATAAAAAATGGACATATGCTAGCTGTTTTCGTTTTTTATAACTTTGTATAACTGTTAAGCCAATGCATGATTTTCATATTGAGATATTTTATTGATACATATTAACTCTCTTAACAACACTTTTCTGGTATCTTTTTGCCAGAACTAATCAAGGAATATCTTGAAAAAATGTCTTCTGCACTAAACTCAAACTTTGGCTTGGATAGAAAAACATGCAGCACATCTCCATATCAGTTTTCTGACTTGGCCTCCCTGAATTCTGTGCATAGCAATGCTGCAATTCGCTGGGAAGATTATTTTGATGAGCCAACTGGAACAGCCATTGCACCACCCACATCACTAAGCTGCAGATTGTTATCTGATCTTGGCATCAGCCCTGCTATTATTCAACCAATGAAAGTGGAGATGTTCTACTGCTGTAGCAGTTGTGATTTTGGCTGTCAGCTATGCTTGAACACTACTAAAAGTAGTGCCAGTCTAGAGCTAACTTCAACAAGAACTGTGACACAAACCTGCTCAGAACGTTTAAAGAGACCAGCTGTGATCATTCAACATGGACAGCCCAGGCGGAGCCAACTTGGATAAACTACCAAGGATATTATTTTACTAGATGTTTAACTTGCATATTTTACATAGAATTGCCTCAATACTAAATTTGTTATCAGAGAATCAGTTTTTCAAATGATGATTTTTATCAAGCATATAAGCTGCTGTATTACGGACTGTTGTGTTAACAAAACTCTGTGATAAAAAGATTTTTAAAATTGGGTTAATATTAATACTCACTATATGCCTCTTCCAATCTGATCATTGTAAAGCAAACACTTTTTAAACTGTGAATTTATAAATAAGACAAACAATATATGCATAAATTAATCTGAAATGCCTTTTCTATCCATTACTACTGGGCAGTTGTAACATTGTCAGCTAATTTGTACACAACAAAAATTTCTATTTACATTTATTGCTGTTCATAAAGCTTCAAAATAAATACCCTCTCTAAACAATTTTGGCTACTTTTATTGTTAGAATTGTGAAATTGTTTTTTAAAATCAAGCTTAAAACCTTTATATCTTCTTTTAAAAGTAGTAGCTAGGATTATAAATTATTGTATGGACTGAGGAGATGAATATTGTATTCAAAGAGAGGCAGAGTCAAGCACTGAGGGAGTGGAGACGCAGAGTCAAGCACTGAGGGAGTGGAGAGGCAGAGTCAAGCACTGAGGGGGAGTGGAGACGCAGAGTCAAGCACTGAGGGGGAGTGGAGACGCAGAGTCAAGCACTGAGGGGGAGTGGAGACGCAGAGTCAAGCACTGAGGGAGTGGAGACGCAGAGTCAAGCACTGAGGGAGTGGAGAGGCAGAGTCAAGCACTGAGGGGGAGTGGAGACGCAGAGTCAAGCACTGAGGGAGTGGAGACGCAGAGTCAAGCACTGAGGGGGAGTGGAGACGCAGAGTCAAGCACTGAGGGGGAGTGGAGACGCAGAGTCAAGCACTGAGGGGGAGTGGAGACGCAGAGTCAAGCACTGAGGGGGAGTGGAGACGCAGAGTCAAGCACTGAGGGGGAGTGGAGACGCAGAGTCAAGCACTGAGGGGGAGTGGAGACGCAGAGTCAAGCACTGAGGGGGAGTGGAGACGCAGAGTCAAGCACTGAGGGGGAGTGGAGACGCAGAGTCAAGCACTGAGGGGGAGTGGAGACGCAGAGTCAAGCACTGAGGGGGAGTGGAGACGCAGAGTCAAGCACCCAGGTAAGTGGAATTCTATTTTTTTCCAGATACAATTGCTCAAGTTTCTGAGAAGGAATTCGTGTCAAATTTGTGTCTAACGCTCCTAATTATCTTGTCTGTCACTCTGTATATCTTTCATATTTCTCTTGATAGAAATTTGTCAATAATTTGGTTGCATTGCTGGTACGTCTCATCGGATCCGAAGGATATGGATTTGTCT
The DNA here is from genome assembly GCA_002269645.1 of Macrostomum lignano. Classification (NCBI taxonomy): domain Eukaryota; kingdom Metazoa; phylum Platyhelminthes; family Macrostomidae; genus Macrostomum; species Macrostomum lignano. Next base: position 53,683 of record NIVC01003196.1, read on the forward strand.
TAGTCGCACGCCAGTTAATCTGGTTAGAGTGGCATGGATACACATTCGCACGGTTGCATACTTCGGCAAAACTACTTTAATGCAACTGAAGCAAGAGCGATTCAGGCGTAAAGGGGTGCGACTAACTTATTCCACTGTAGAATGGTCTTATCGTTTTTGTTAGAATAAATTGTCAAGTTCATTGTTCACTTGCTATCTCCATATCAGTGTGTGCTACCCTCCATATCAGTGTGTGCTATCCTCCAATATCAGTGTGCGTGCTACCCTCCATATCAGTGTGTGCTAACCTCCATACCAGTATGTGTGCTACCCTCCATATCAGTGTGTGTGCTACCCTCCATATCAGTGTGCTATCCTCCATATCAGTGTGTGCTAACCTCCATACCAGTATGTGTGCTACCCTCCATATCAGTGTGTGTGCTACCCTCCATATCAGTGTGCTATCCTCCATATCAGTGTGTGCTACACTCCATATCAGTGTGTGCTACCCTCCATATCAGTGTGTGTGCTACCCTCCATATCAGTGTGTGTGCTACCCTCCATATCAGTGTGTGCTACCCTCCATATCAGTGTGTCCTACCCTCCATATCAGTGTGTCCTACCCTCCATATCAGTGTGTGTGCTACCCTCCATATCAGTTTGTGTACTACCCTCCATATCAGTGTGTGCTACCCTCCATATCAGTGTGTGTGCTACCCTCCATATCAGTATGTGTGCTACCCTCCATATCAGTGTGTGCTATCCTCCATATCAATGTGTGCTATCCTCCATATCAGCGTGTGCTACCCTCCATATCAGTGTGTGCTATCCTCCATATCAGTGTGTGCGCTACCCTCCATATCAGTGTGTGCTACCCTCCATATCAGTGTGTGCTATCCTCCAATATCAGTGTGCGTGCTACCCTCCATATCAGTGTGTGCTAACCTCCATACCAGTATGTGTGCTACCCTCCATATCAGTGTGTGTGCTACCCTCCATATCAGTGTGCGCTATCCTCCATATCAGTGTGTGCTACCCTCCATACCAGTATGTGTGCTGCCCTCCATACCAGTATGTGTGCTACCCTCCATACCAGTATGTGTGCTACCCTCCATACCAGTATGTGTGCTACCCTCCATATCAGTGTGTGCTACCCTCCATATCAGTGTGTGTGCTACCCTCCATATCAGTATGTGTGCTATCCTCCATATCAGTGTGTGCGCTACCCTCTATATCAGTGTGTGCGCTACCCTCCATATCAGTGTGCTATCCTCCATATCAGTGTGTGCTACCCTCCATATCAGTGTGTGTGCTACCCTCCATATCAGTGTGTGTGCTACCCTCCATACCAGTATGTGTGCTACCCTCCATACCAGTATGTGTGCTACCCTCCATACCAGTATGTGTGCTACCCTCCATACCAGTATGTGTGCTACCCTCCATAGCAGTATATGTGCTACCCTCCATACCAGTATGTGTGCTACCCTCCATACCAGTATATGTGCTACCCTCCATACCAGTATGTGTGCTACCCTCCATATCAGTGTGTGCACTGCGAACCATGTACCCGAAAAGCTTTAAGCTTTCACGTTAAGCCTCTGAATTTGTCAGGGTGTGTCGCGTACCAAAAAATATCTCAAAAAATTCACGCGATTTTCGGGTGTCTGGTAAAAATGACAGATTCTCCGTCTGAATATTTCAATGAAACGCTGCAATGTTTTGCATTATGGTGCAGTCTTCATTTATTATTAATCGTTAAAAATTTCATACATAATGTTTCCTATTGATAGGCGACATATCTTCATTAGAATTTCGTGTCTAAGATGACTGGATTTGAGCTTGATGCAATTTGCTTGTGTTTCAATAGCATCATGGAAACCGGAGTAGGATGCTGCAATTTAACTTTCTTAGAAATGATTGATGCATATAGTTTGATGCTGCACTTACCGGTGAAAAGCTGTCAGCTCATTAAACTTTATAAGGTGAGATCTGACAACGTGCGGGCTTCTTGAATTTTAGTAATTTTTATAGTAATGCGCTATTCTTTGGCCAAACTGATCTGCGGTAAACTTTAAGCTGACTTGACTGCTTGATTGAGACTGATAGATGAATATGAAATCAACTTCATTAAGTTCTGCTCTCCTTGCAGTCTTTCCTTTAATTTCCTTTCTAATCGGCCCGTCTCTCACAACAGTGATTGGATTCCTCTAAGTAGGCACCCCCTCACCTTACTGAAACTTAATCCGATTCAAATGAGCCTTCAGAGTCGCGGCTCGCTCACGCTGCCTTGAACGGGACGCCACAATCAACCAGCTTGCTGAGGCACTATTTTATTAATCAGGAAAAATACAACTCGACCAGTTGAGCTAATCTCCAATCTTGCATTGCACTGATCTCCAACCTTGCATTGCGATAATCTCCAATCTTGCATTGCGCTGATCTCCAATCTTGCATTGCACTGATCTCCAATCTTGCATTGCGCTGATCTCCAATCTTGCATTGCGCTGATCTCCAATCTTGCATTGCGCTGATCTCCAATCTTGCATTGCGCTGGTCTCCAATCTTGCATTGCGCTGATCTCCTATCTTGCATTGCGCTGATCTCCAATCTTGCATTGCGCTGATCTCCAATCTTGCATTGCGCTGATCTCCTATCTTGCATTGCGCTGATCTCCAATCTTGCATTGCGCTGATCTCCAATCTTGCATTGCGCTGATCTTCAATCTTGCATTGCGATGATCTCCAATCTTGCATTGCGATAATCTCCAATCTTACATTGCGCTGATCTCTAATCTTGCATTGCGCTGATCTCCAATATTGCATTGCGATGATCTCCAATCTTGCATTGCGCTGATCTCCTATCTTGCATTGCGCTACTCTCCAATCTTGCATTGCGATGATCTCCAATCTTGCATTGCGCTGATCTCCAATCTTGCATTGAGCTGATCTCCAATCTTGCATTGCGCTGATCTCCAATCTTGCATTGCGCTGATCTTCAATCTTGCATTGCGATGATCTCCAATTTTACATTGCGATAATATCCAATCTTACATTGCGCTGATCTCCAATCTTGCATTGCGCTGATCTCCAATCTTGCATTGCGATGATCTCTAATCTTGCATTGCGCTGATCTCCTATCTTGCATTGCGCTGATCTCCTATCTTGCATTGCGCTGATCTCCAATCTTGCATTGCGCTGATCTCTAATCTTGCATTGCGCTGATCTCCTATCTTGCATTGCGCTGATCTCCAATCTTGCATTGCGATGATCTCCAATCTTGCATTGCGCTGATCTCCAATCTTGCATTGCGCTGATCTCCAATCTTGCATTGCGATGATCTCCAAGATGATTGCGCTGATCTCCAATTTTGCATTGCGATGATCTCCAATCTTGCATTGCGCTGATCTCCAATCTTGCATTGCGCTGATCTCTAATCTTGCATTGCGCTGATCTCCTATCTTGCATTGCGCTGATCTCCAATCTTGCATTGCGATGATCTCCAATCTTGCATTGCGCTGATCTCCAATCTTGCATTGCGCTGATCTCCAATCTTGCATTGCGATGATCTCCAAGATGATTGCGCTGATCTCCAATTTTGCATTGCGATGATCTCCAATCTTGCATTGCGCTGATCTCCAATCTTGCATTGCGATGATCTCCAATCTTGCATTGCGCTGATCTCCAATCTTGCATTGCGCTGATCTCCTATCTTGCATTGCGATGATCTCCAATCTTGCATTGCGATGATCTATAATCTTACATTGCGATAATATCCAATCTTGCATTGCGCTGATCTCCAATCTTGCATTGCGATGATCTCCAATCTTGCATTGCGCTGATCTTCAATCTTGCATTGCGATGATCTCCAATCTTGCATTGCGCTGATCTCTAATCTTGCTACGCATTGCGCTACGCAGTCTCCAGTTTGCACCGCACCAGCGACAGCTCGAATCGATTTGCCGGCTTTCAGCCTGCCAACAGCGCGCCATCTCTAATAGTCTGCTGTGATCTGGCGCAACCATTTTCAGGGCATAAGACAGAAAAAAATTGAGTACAAGCGTTTGAATCCAATGTTTACCGGGCATAAACCTTCCGCCATCCCCACCCAACACTCTACTGCACTATCGCGCAAGTTGCGTTATTTGGGTCGTTTGCAGTTGCCAGCAGTGTTCACCCGGTGAATCAGCAAGACTAAGCCAAAGATGCACAGTCGACTGGAAATCTGAGAAAATTCACGATTGTATTTTTAGCAGCCTAAAAATAACGATTTCAAAGCGGGGAAGAATTTGCTTAGAGCGTGGGACAATGACTGTCAGCGTCTCTTGTCAGATTGTGTATCAGCTGTCTTTAGCTTGTCTCAAAATAGAAAACGATTCAATGGCAACGCAAATAAAAAGGATTCGTCTTTGAATATAACACCTGTTTACACAGCGCATTTCGTGCACATTTTTTATGATTTAGGACTGTCTTCAAATGCAATGTGGAACACACGACACTGCAGGACACAGGGCACTGCAGGACACATGGCACTGCAGGAGACACGGCACTGCAGGACACACGGCACTGCAGGACACACGGCACTGCAGGACACAGGGCAATGCAGGACACATGGCACTGCAGGAGACACGGCACTGCAGGACACACGGCACTGCAGGACACACGGCACTGCAGGACACAGGGCACTGCAGGACACATGGCACTGCAGGAGACACGGCACTGCAGGACACACGGCACTGCAGGACACACGACACTGCAGGACACATGGCACTGCAGGAGACACGGCACTGCAGGACACAGGGCACTGCAGGACACAAAGCACTGCAGGACACATGGCACTGCAGGAGACACGGCACTGCAGGACACACGGCACTGCAGGACACAGGGCACTGCAGGACACGGCACTGCAGGACACACGGCACTGCAGGACACAGGGCACTGCAGGAGACACGGCACTGCAGGACACAGGGCACTGCAGGACACATGGCACTGCAGGACACACGACACTGCAGGACACATCGCACTGCAGGACACAGGGCACACATCGCACTGCAGGACACACGGCACTGCAGGACACATCGCACTGCAGGACACACGACACTGCAGGACACAGGGCACTGCAGGACACACGGCACTGCAGGACACAGGGCACTGCAGGACACACGACACTGCAGGACACAGGGCACTGCAGGAGACACGGCACTGCAGGACACACGGCACTGCAGGACACAGGACACTGCAGGACACACGACACTGAAGGACACACGAAACTGCAGGACACATCGCACTGCAGGACACACGGCACTGCAGGACACACGGCACTGCAGGAGACACGGCACTGCAGGACACACGGTACTGCAGGACACACGGCACTGCAGGACACACGGCACTACAGGACACATGGCACTGCAGGACACATGGCACTGCAGGACACACGGCACTGCAGGACACACGGCACTGCAGGACACACGGCACTGCAGGACACAGGGCACTGCAGGACACATGGCACTGCAGGACACACGACACTGCAGGACACAGGGCACTGCAGGAGACACGGCACTGCAGGACACACGGCACTGCAGGACACAGGACACTGCAGGACACACGACACTGAAGGACACACGAAACTGCAGGACACATCGCACTGCAGGACACACGGCACTGCAGGACACACGGCACTGCAGGAGACACGGCACTGCAGGACACACGGTACTGCAGGACACACGGCACTGCAGGACACACGGCACTGCAGGACACACGGCACTGCAGGACACAGGGCACTGCAGAACACACGGCACTGCAGGACACACGGCACTGCAGGACACACGGCACTGCAGGACACAGGGCACTGCAGGACACAGGGCACTGCAGGACACATGGCACTGCAGGACACACGGCACTGCAGGACACACGGCACTGCAGGACACAGGGCACTGCAGGACACACGGCACACAAGACACTGCAGGACACACGGCACTGCAGGACACATGGCACTGCAGGAGACACGGCACTGCAGGACACACGGCACTGCAGGACACACGGCACTGCAGGAGACACGGCACTACAGGACACACGGCACTGCAGGACACATGGCACTACAGGACACACGGCACTGCAGGACACACGGCACTGCAGGACACACGGCACTGCAGGACACACGGCACTGCAGGACACAGGGCACTGCAGGACACATGGCACTGCAGGACACACGGCACTGCAAGACACACGGCACTGCAGGACACACGGCACTGCAGGACACAGGGCACTGCAGGACACATGGCACTGCAGGACACACGGCACTGCAGGACACACGGCACTGCAGGACACAGGGCACTGCAGGACACACGGCACACAAGACACTGCAGGACACACGGCACTGCAGGACACACGGCACTGCAGGACACACGGCACTGCAGGACACACGGTACTGCAGGACACACGGCACTGCAGGACACACGGCACTACAGGACACACGGCACTGCAGGACACATGGCACTGCAGGACACACGGCACTGCAGGACACACGGCACTGCAGGACACAGGGCACTGCAGGACACATGGCACTGCAGGACACACGGCACTGCAAGACACACGGCACTGCAGGACACACGGCACTGCAGGACACAGGGCACTGCAGGACACATGGCACTGCAGGACACACGGCACTACAGGACACACGGCACTGCAGGACACATGGCACTGCAGGACACACGGCACTGCAGGACACACGGCACTGCAGGACACAGGGCACTGCAGGACACATGGCACTGCAGGACACACGGCACTGCAAGACACACGGCACTACAGGACACACGGCACTGCAGGACACACGGTACTGCAGGACACACGGCACTGCAGGACACACGGCACTACAGGACACACGGCACTGCAGGACACATGGCACTGCAAGACACACGGCACTGCAGGAGACACGGCACTGCAGGACACACGGCACTGCAAGACACACGGCACTGCAGGAGACACGGCACACACGGCACTGCAGGACACACGGCACTGCAGGACACACGGCACTGCAGGAGACACGGCACTGCAGGACACACGGCACTGCAAGACACACGGCACTGCAGGAGACACGGCACACACGGCACTGCAGGACACACGGCACTGCAGGACACACGGCACTGCAGGACACACGGCACTGCAGGACACACGGCACTGCAGGACACAGGGCACTGCAGGACACACGGCACACAAGACACTGCAGGACACACGGCACTGCAGGACACACGGCACTGCAGGACACACGGCACTGCAGGACACACGGCACTGCAAGACACACGGCACTGCAGGAGACACGGCACTGCAGGACACACGGCACTGCAAGACACACGGCACTGCAGGAGACACGGCACACACGGCACTGCAGGACACACGGCACTGCAGGACACACGGCACTGCAGGACACACGGCACTGCAGGACACAGGGCACTGCAGGACACACGGCACACAAGACACTGCAGGACACACGGCACTGCAGGACACACGGCACTGCAGGACACACGGCACTGCAGGACACACGGCACTGCAAGACACACGGCACTGCAGGAGACACGGCACTGCAGGACACACGGCACTGCAAGACACACGGCACTGCAGGAGACACGGCACACACGGCACTGCAGGACACACGGCACTGCAGGACACACGGCACTGCAGGAGACACGGCACTGCAGGACACACGGCACTGCAAGACACACGGCACTGCAGGAGACACGGCACACACGGCACTGCAGGACACACGGCACTGCAGGACACACGGCACTGCAGGACACACGGCACTGCAGGACACAGGGCACTGCAGGACACACGGCACACAAGACACTGCAGGACACACGGCACTGCAGGACACACGGCACTGCAGGACACACGGCACTGCAGGACACACGGCACTGCAAGACACACGGCACTGCAGGAGACACGGCACTGCAGGACACACGGCACTGCAAGACACAGGGCACTGCAGGAGACACGGCACACACGGCACTGCAGGACACACGGCACTGCAGGACACACGGCACTGCAGGAGACACGGCACTGCAGGACACACGGCACTGCAAGACACACGGCACTGCAGGAGACACGGCACACACGGCACTGCAGGACACACGGCACTGCAGGACACACGGCACTGCAGGACACACGGCACTGCAGGACACACGGCACTGCAGGACACACGGCACTGCAGGACACAGGGCACTGCAGGACACACGGCACACAAGACACTGCAGGACACACGGCACTGCAGGACACACGGCACTGCAGGACACACGGCACTGCAGGACACACGGCACTGCAAGACACACGGCACTGCAGGAGACACGGCACTGCAGGACACACGGCACTGCAAGACACACGGCACTGCAGGACACAGGGCACTGCAGGACACACGGCACACAAGACACTGCAGGACACACGGCACTGCAGGAGACACGGCACTGCAGGACACACGACACTGAAGGACACACGAAACTGCAGGACACATCGCACTGCAGGACACACGGCACTGCAGGACACACGGCACTGCAGGAGACACGGCACTGCAGGACACACGGTACTGCAGGACACACGGCACTGCAGGACACACGGCACTGCAGGACACACGGCACTGCAGGACACACGGCACTGCAGGACACACGGCACTGCAGGACACAGGGCACTGCAGGACACACGGCACACAAGACACTGCAGGACACACGGCACTGCAGGACACATGGCACTGCAGGAGACACGGCACTGCAGGACACACGGCACTGCAGGACACACGGCACTGCAGGAGACACGGCACTACAGGACACACGGCACTGCAGGACACATGGCACTACAGGACACACGGCACTGCAGGACACAGGGCACTGCAGGACACACGGCACACAAGACACTGCAGGACACACGGCACTGCAGGACACACGGCACTGCAGGACACACGGCACTGCAGGACACACGGCACTGCAAGACACACGGCACTGCAGGAGACACGGCACTGCAGGACACACGGCACTGCAAGACACACGGCCTTGCAGGAGACACGGCACACACGGCACAGCAGGACACACGGCACTGCAGGACACACGGCACTGCAGGAGACACGGCACTGCAGGACACACGGCACTGCAAGACACACGGCACTGCAGAAGACACGGCACACACGGCACTGCAGGACACACGGCACTGCAGGACACACGGCACTGCAGGACACACGGCACTGCAGGACACACGGCACTGCAGGACACAGGGCACTGCAGGACACACGGCACACAAGACACTGCAGGACACACGGCACTGCAGGACACACGGCACTGCAGGACACACGGCACTGCAGGACACACGGCACTGCAAGACACACGGCACTGCAGGAGACACGGCACTGCAGGACACACGGCACTGCAAGACACACGGCACTGCAGGAGACACGGCACACACGGCACTGCAGGACACACGGCACTGCAGGACACACGGCACTGCAGGAGACACGGCACTGCAGGACACACGGCACTGCAAGACACACGGCACTGCAGGAGACACGGCACACACGGCACTGCAGGACACACGGCACTGCAGGACACACGGCACTGCAGGACACACGGCACTGCAGGACACACGGCACTGCAGGACACACGGCACTGCAGGACACAGGGCACTGCAGGACACACGGCACACAAGACACTGCAGGACACACGGCACTGCAGGACACACGGCACTGCAGGACACACGGCACTGCAGGACACACGGCACTGCAAGACACACGGCACTGCAGGAGACACGGCACTGCAGGACACACGGCACTGCAAGACACACGGCACTGCAGGACACAGGGCACTGCAGGACACACGGCACACAAGACACTGCAGGACACACGGCACTGCAGGAGACACGGCACTGCAGGACACACGACACTGAAGGACACACGAAACTGCAGGACACATCGCACTGCAGGACACACGGCACTGCAGGACACACGGCACTGCAGGAGACACGGCACTGCAGGACACACGGTACTGCCGGACACACGGCACTGCAGGACACACGGCACTGCAGGACACACGGCACTGCAGGACACAGGGCACTGCAGGACACACGGCACTGCAGGACACACGGCACTGCAGGACACACGGCACTGCAGGACACAGGGCACTGCAGGACACAGGGCACTGCAGGACACATGGCACTGCAGGACACACGGCACTGCAGGACACACGGCACTGCAGGACACAGGGCACTGCAGGACACACGGCACACAAGACACTGCAGGACACACGGCACTGCAGGACACATGGCACTGCAGGAGACACGGCACTGCAGGACACAGGGCACTGCAGGACACACGGCACTGCAGGACACACGGCACTGCAGGACACACGGCACTGCAGGACACAGGGCACTGCAGGACACAGGGCACTGCAGGACACATGGCACTGCAGGACACACGGCACTGCAGGACACACGGCACTGCAGGACACAGGGCACTGCAGGACACACGGCACACAAGACACTGCAGGACACACGGCACTGCAGGACACATGGCACTGCAGGAGACACGGCACTGCAGGACACACGGCACTGCAGGACACACGGCACTGCAGGAGACACGGCACTACAGGACACACGGCACTGCAGGACACATGGCACTACAGGACACACGGCACTGCAGGACACAGGGCACTGCAGGACACACGGCACACAAGACACTGCAGGACACACGGCACTGCAGGACACACGGCACTGCAGGACACACGGCACTGCAGGACACACGGCACTGCAAGACACACGGCACTGCAGGAGACACGGCACTGCAGGACACACGGCACTGCAAGACACACGGCCTTGCAGGAGACACGGCACACACGGCACTGCAGGACACACGGCACTGCAGGACACACGGCACTGCAGGAGACACGGCACTGCAGGACACACGGCACTGCAAGACACACGGCACTGCAGAAGACACGGCACACACGGCACTGCAGGACACACGGCACTGCAGGACACACGGCACTGCAAGACACACGGCACTGCAGAAGACACGGCACACACGGCACTGCAGGACACACGGCACTGCAGGACACACGGCACTGCAGGACACACGGCACTGCAGGACACACGGCACTGCAGGACACAGGGCACTGCAGGACACACGGCACACAAGACACTGCAGGACACACGGCACTGCAGGACACACGGCACTGCAGGACACACGGCACTGCAGGACACACGGCACTGCAAGACACACGGCACTGCAGGAGACACGGCACTGCAGGAGACACGGCACTGCAGGACACACGGCACTGCAGGACACACGGCACTGCAGGACACACGGCACTGCAGGACACACGGCACTGCAGGACACACGGCACTGCAAGACACACGGCACTGCAGGAGACACGGCACTGCAGGACACACGGCACTGCAAGACACACGGCACTGCAGGAGACACGGCACACACGGCACTGCAGGACACACGGCACTGCAGGACACACGGCACTGCAGGAGACACGGCACTGCAGGACACACGGCACTGCAAGACACACGGCACTGCAGGAGACACGGCACACACGGCACTGCAGGACACACGGCACTGCAGGACACACGGCACTGCAGGACACACGGCACTGCAGGACACACGGCACTGCAGGACACACGGCACTGCAGGACACAGGGCACTGCAGGACACACGGCACACAAGACACTGCAGGACACACGGCACTGCAGGACACACGGCACTGCAGGACACACGGCACTGCAGGACACACGGCACTGCAAGACACACGGCACTGCAGGAGACACGGCACTGCAGGACACACGGCACTGCAAGACACACGGCACTGCAGGACACAGGGCACTGCAGGACACACGGCACACAAGACACTGCAGGACACACGGCACTGCAGGAGACACGGCACTGCAGGACACACGACACTGAAGGACACACGAAACTGCAGGACACATCGCACTGCAGGACACACGGCACTGCAGGACACACGGCACTGCAGGAGACACGGCACTGCAGGACACACGGTACTGCCGGACACACGGCACTGCAGGACACACGGCACTGCAGGACACACGGCACTGCAGGACACACGGCACTGCAGGACACACGGCACTGCAGGACACACGGCACTGCAGGACACACGGCACTGCAGGACACAGGGCACTGCAGGACACAGGGCACTGCAGGACACATGGCACTGCAGGACACACGGCACTGCAGGACACACGGCACTGCAGGACACAGGGCACTGCAGGACACACGGCACACAAGACACTGCAGGACACACGGCACTGCAGGACACATGGCACTGCAGGAGACACGGCACTGCAGGACACACGGCACTGCAGGACACACGGCACTGCAGGAGACACGGCACTACAGGACACACGGCACTGCAGGACACATGGCACTACAGGACACACGGCACTGCAGGACACACGGCACTGCAGGACACACGGCACTGCAGGACACACGGCACTGCAGGACACAGGGCACTGCAGGACACATGGCACTGCAGGACACACGGCACTGCAAGACACACGGCACTGCAGGACACACGGCACTGCAGGACACACGGCACTGCAGGACACATGGCACTGCAGGACACACGGCACTGCAGGACACACGGCACTGCAGGACACAGGGCACTGCAGGACACACGGCACACAAGACACTGCAGGACACACGGCACACAAGACACTGCAGGACACACGGCACTGCAGGACACACGGCACTGCAGGACACACGGCACTGCAGGACACACGGTACTGCAGGACACACGGCACTGCAGGACACACGGCACTACAGGACACAGGGCACTGCAGGACACATGGCACTGCAAGACACACGGCACTGCAGGAGACACGGCACTGCAGGACACACGGCACTGCAAGACACACGGCACTGCAGGAGACACGGCACACACGGCACTGCAGGACACACGGCACTGCAGGACACAGGGCACTGCAGGACACATGGCACTGCAGGACACACGGCACTGCAAGACACACGGCACTGCAGGACACACGGCACTGCAGGACACACGGCACTGCAGGACACATGGCACTGCAGGACACACGGCACTGCAGGACACACGGCACTGCAGGACACAGGGCACTGCAGGACACACGGCACACAAGACACTGCAGGACACACGGCACACAAGACACTGCAGGACACACGGCACTGCAGGACACACGGCACTGCAGGAGACACGGCACTGCAGGACACACGGTACTGCCGGACACACGGCACTGCAGGACACACGGCACTGCAGGACACACGGCACTGCAGGACACAGGGCACTGCAGGACACACGGCACTGCAGGACACACGGCACTGCAGGACACACGGCACTGCAGGACACAGGGCACTGCAGGACACAGGGCACTGCAGGACACATGGCACTGCAGGACACACGGCACTGCAGGACACACGGCACTGCAGGACACAGGGCACTGCAGGACACACGGCACACAAGACACTGCAGGACACACGGCACTGCAGGACACATGGCACTGCAGGAGACACGGCACTGCAGGACACAGGGCACTGCAGGACACACGGCACTGCAGGACACACGCACTGCAGGACACACGGCACTGCAGGACACAGGGCACTGCAGGACACAGGGCACTGCAGGACACATGGCACTGCAGGACACACGGCACTGCAGGACACACGGCACTGCAGGACACAGGGCACTGCAGGACACACGGCACACAAGACACTGCAGGACACACGGCACTGCAGGACACATGGCACTGCAGGAGACACGGCACTGCAGGACACACGGCACTGCAGGACACACGGCACTGCAGGAGACACGGCACTACAGGACACACGGCACTGCAGGACACATGGCACTACAGGACACACGGCACTGCAGGACACAGGGCACTGCAGGACACACGGCACACAAGACACTGCAGGACACACGGCACTGCAGGACACACGGCACTGCAGGACACACGGCACTGCAGGACACACGGCACTGCAAGACACACGGCACTGCAGGAGACACGGCACTGCAGGACACACGGCACTGCAAGACACACGGCCTTGCAGGAGACACGGCACACACGGCACTGCAGGACACACGACACTGCAGGACACACGGCACTGCAGGAGACACGGCACTGCAGGACACACGGCACTGCAAGACACACGGCACTGCAGAAGACACGGCACACACGGCACTGCAGGACACACGGCACTGCAGGACACACGGCACTGCAAGACACACGGCACTGCAGAAGACACGGCACACACGGCACTGCAGGACACACGGCACTGCAGGACACACGGCACTGCAGGACACACGGCACTGCAGGACACACGGCACTGCAGGACACAGGGCACTGCAGGACACACGGCACACAAGACACTGCAGGACACACGGCACTGCAGGACACACGGCACTGCAGGACACACGGCACTGCAAGACACACGGCACTGCAGGAGACACGGCACTGCAGGACACACGGCACTGCAAGACACACGGCACTGCAGGACACAGGGCACTGCAGGACACACGGCACACAAGACACTGCAGGACACACGGCACTGCAGGAGACACGGCACTGCAGGACACACGACACTGAAGGACACACGAAACTGCAGGACACATCGCACTGCAGGACACACGGCACTGCAGGACACACGGCACTGCAGGAGACACGGCACTGCAGGACACACGGTACTGCCGGACACACGGCACTGCAGGACACACGGCACTGCAGGACACACGGCACTGCAGGACACACGGCACTGCAGGACACACGGCACTGCAGGACACACGGCACTGCAGGACACACGGCACTGCAGGACACAGGGCACTGCAGGACACAGGGCACTGCAGGACACATGGCACTGCAGGACACACGGCACTGCAGGACACACGGCACTGCAGGACACAGGGCACTGCAGGACACACGGCACACAAGACACTGCAGGACACACGGCACTGCAGGACACATGCACTGCAGGAGACACGGCACTGCAGGACACAGGGCACTGCAGGACACACGGCACTGCAGGACACACGGCACTGCAGGACACACGGCACTGCAGGACACAGGGCACTGCAGGACACAGGCACTGCAGGACACATGGCACTGCAGGACACACGGCACTGCAGGACACACGGCACTGCAGGACACAGGGCACTGCAGGACACACGGCACACAAGACACTGCAGGACACACGGCACTGCAGGACACATGGCACTGCAGGAGACACGGCACTGCAGGACACACGGCACTGCAGGACACACGGCACTGCAGGAGACACGGCACTACAGGACACACGGCACTGCAGGACACATGGCACTACAGGACACACGGCACTGCAGGACACAGGGCACTGCAGGACACACGGCACACAAGACACTGCAGGACACACGGCACTGCAGGACACACGGCACTGCAGGACACACGGCACTGCAGGACACACGGCACTGCAAGACACACGGCACTGCAGGAGACACGGCACTGCAGGACACACGGCACTGCAAGACACACGGCCTTGCAGGAGACACGGCACACACGGCACTGCAGGACACACGCACTGCAGGACACACGGCACTGCAGGAGACACGGCACTGCAGGACACACGGCACTGCAAGACACACGGCACTGCAGAAGACACGGCACACACGGCACTGCAGGACACACGGCACTGCAGGACACACGGCACTGCAAGACACACGGCACTGCAGAAGACACGGCACACACGGCACTGCAGGACACACGGCACTGCAGGACACACGGCACTGCAGGACACACGGCACTGCAGGACACACGGCACTGCAGGACACAGGGCACTGCAGGACACACGGCACACAAGACACTGCAGGACACACGGCACTGCAGGACACACGGCACTGCAGGACACACGGCACTGCAGGACACACGGCACTGCAAGACACACGGCACTGCAGGAGACACGGCACTGCAGGACACACGGCACTGCAAGACACACGGCACTGCAGGAGACACGGCACACACGGCACTGCAGGACACACGGCACTGCAGGACACACGGCACTGCAGGAGACACGGCACTGCAGGACACACGGCACTGCAAGACACACGGCACTGCAGGAGACACGGCACACACGGCACTGCAGGACACACGGCACTGCAGGACACACGGCACTGCAGGACACACGGCACTGCAGGACACACGGCACTGCAGGACACACGGCACTGCAGGACACAGGGCACTGCAGGACACACGGCACACAAGACACTGCAGGACACACGGCACTGCAGGACACACGGCACTGCAGGACACACGGCACTGCAGGACACACGGCACTGCAAGACACACGGCACTGCAGGAGACACGGCACTGCAGGACACACGGCACTGCAAGACACACGGCACTGCAGGACACAGGGCACTGCAGGACACACGGCACACAAGACACTGCAGGACACACGGCACTGCAGGAGACACGGCACTGCAGGACACACGACACTGAAGGACACACGAAACTGCAGGACACATCGCACTGCAGGACACACGGCACTGCAGGACACACGGCACTGCAGGAGACACGGCACTGCAGGACACACGGTACTGCCGGACACACGGCACTGCAGGACACACGGCACTGCAGGACACACGGCACTGCAGGACACACGGCACTGCAGGACACACGGCACTGCAGGACACACGGCACTGCAGGACACACGGCACTGCAGGACACAGGGCACTGCAGGACACAGGGCACTGCAGGACACATGGCACTGCAGGACACACGGCACTGCAGGACACACGGCACTGCAGGACACAGGGCACTGCAGGACACACGGCACACAAGACACTGCAGGACACACGGCACTGCAGGACACATGGCACTGCAGGAGACACGGCACTGCAGGACACACGGCACTGCAGGACACACGGCACTGCAGGAGACACGGCACTACAGGACACACGGCACTGCAGGACACATGGCACTACAGGACACACGGCACTGCAGGACACACGGCACTGCAGGACACACGGCACTGCAGGACACACGGCACTGCAGGACACAGGGCACTGCAGGACACATGGCACTGCAGGACACACGGCACTGCAAGACACACGGCACTGCAGGACACACGGCACTGCAGGACACACGGCACTGCAGGACACATGGCACTGCAGGACACACGGCACTGCAGGACACACGGCACTGCAGGACACAGGGCACTGCAGGACACACGGCACACAAGACACTGCAGGACACACGGCACACAAGACACTGCAGGACACACGGCACTGCAGGACACACGGCACTGCAGGACACACGGCACTGCAGGACACACGGTACTGCAGGACACACGGCACTGCAGGACACACGGCACTACAGGACACACGGCACTGCAGGACAAATGGCACTGCAGGACACACGGCACTGCAGGACACACGGCACTGCAGGACACAGGGCACTGCAGGACACACGGCACTGCAGGACACACGGCACTGCAAGACACACGGCACTGCAGAACACACGGCACTGCAGGACACAGGGCACTGCAGGACACATGGCACTGCAGGACACACGGCACTGCAGGACACACGGCACTGCAGGACACAGGGCACTGCAGGACACACGGCACACAAGACACTGCAGGACACACGGCACTGCAGGACACATGGCACTGCAGGAGACACGGCACTGCAGGACACACGGTACTGCAGGACACACGGCACTGCAGGACACACGGCACTACAGGACACAGGGCACTGCAGGACACATGGCACTGCAAGACACACGGCACTGCAGGAGACACGGCACTGCAGGACACACGGCACTGCAAGACACACGGCACTGCAGGAGACACGGCACACACGGCACTGCAGGACACACGGCACTGCAGGACACACGGCACTGCAGGAGACACGGCACTGCAGGACACACGGCACTGCAAGACACACGGCACTGCAGGAGACACGGCACACACGGCACTGCAGGACACACGGCACTGCAGGACACACGGCACTGCAGGACACACGGCACTGCAGGACACACGGCACTGCAGGACACAGGGCACTGCAGGACACACGGCACACAAGACACTGCAGGACACACGGCACTGCAGGACACACGGCACTGCAGGACACACGGCACTGCAGGACACACGGCACTGCAAGACACACGGCACTGCAGGAGACACGGCACTGCAGGACACACGGCACTGCAAGACACACGGCACTGCAGGAGACACGGCACACACGGCACTGCAGGACACACGGCACTGCAGGACACACGGCACTGCAGGACACACGGCACTGCAGGACACAGGGCACTGCAGGACACACGGCACACAAGACACTGCAGGACACACGGCACTGCAGGACACACGGCACTGCAGGACACACGGCACTGCAGGACACACGGCACTGCAAGACACACGGCACTGCAGGAGACACGGCACTGCAGGACACACGGCACTGCAAGACACACGGCACTGCAGGAGACACGGCACACACGGCACTGCAGGACACACGGCACTGCAGGACACACGGCACTGCAGGAGACACGGCACTGCAGGACACACGGCACTGCAAGACACACGGCACTGCAGGAGACACGGCACACACGGCACTGCAGGACACACGGCACTGCAGGACACACGGCACTGCAGGACACACGGCACTGCAGGACACACGGCACTGCAGGACACAGGGCACTGCAGGACACACGGCACACAAGACACTGCAGGACACACGGCACTGCAGGACACACGGCACTGCAGGACACACGGCACTGCAGGACACACGGCACTGCAAGACACACGGCACTGCAGGAGACACGGCACTGCAGGACACACGGCACTGCAAGACACACGGCACTGCAGGAGACACGGCACACACGGCACTGCAGGACACACGGCACTGCAGGACACACGGCACTGCAGGACACACGGCACTGCAGGACACACGGCACTGCAGGACACACGGCACTGCAGGACACACGGCACTGCAGGACACAGGGCACTGCAGGAAACACGGCACACAAGACACTGCAGGACACACGGCACTGCAGGACACACGGCACTGCAGGACACACGGCACTGCAGGACACACGGCACTGCAAGACACACGGCACTGCAGGAGACACGGCACTGCAGGACACACGGCACTGCAAGACACACGGCACTGCAGGAGACACGGCACACACGGCACTGCAGGACACACGGCACTGCAGGACACATGGCACTGCAGGACACATGGCACTGCAGGACACAGGGCACTGCAGGACACACGGCACTGCAGGACACACGGCACTGCAGGACACAGGGCACTGCAGGAGACACGGCACTGCAGGAGACACGGCACTGCAGGACACAGGGCACTGCAGGACACACGGCACACAAGACACTGCAGGACACAGGGCACTGCAGGACACACGGCACTGCAGGACACACGGCACTGCAGGACACACGGCACTGCAGGACACACGGCACACAAGACACTGCAGGACACACGGCACTGCAGGAGACACGGCACTGCAGGAGACACGGCACTGCAGGACACACGGCACTGCAAAACACACGGCACTGCAGGAGACACGGCACACACGGTACTGCAGGACACACGGCACTGCAGGACACATGGCACTGCAGGACACACGGCACTGCAGGACACAGGGCACTGCAGGAGACACGGCACTGCAGGAGACACGGCACTGCAGGACACAGGGCACTGCAGGACACACGGCACACAAGACACTGCAGGACACAGGGCACTGCAGGACACACGGCACTGCAGGACACACGGCACTGCAGGACACACGGCACACAAGACACTGCAGGACACACGGCACTGCAGGACACACGGCACTGCAGGAGACACGGCACTGCAGGACACACGGCACTGCAAGACACACGGCACTGCAGGAGACACGGCACACACGGCACTGCAGGACACACGGCACTGCAGGACACACGGCACTGCAGGACACACGGCACTGCAGGACACAGGGCACTGCAGGAGACACGGCACTGCAGGAGACACGGCACTGCAGGACACAGGGCACTGCAGGACACACGGCACACAAGACACTGCAGGACACACGGCACTGCAGGACACACGGCACTGCAGGAGACACGGCACTGCAGGACACAGGGCACTGCAGGACACACGGCACACAAGACACTGCAGGACACACGGCACTGCAGGACACACGGCACTGCAGGACACACGGCACTGCAGGACACACGGCACTGCAGGACACAGGGCACTGCAGGAGACACGGCACTGCAGGAGACACGGCACTGCAGGACACAGGGCACTGCAGGACACACGGCACACAAGACACTGCAGGACACACGGCACTGCAGGACACACGGCACTGCAGGACACACGGCACTGCAGGACACACGGCACTGCAGGACACACGGCACTGCAGGACACACGGCACTGCAGGACACAGGGCACTGCAGGAGACACGGCACTGCAGGAGACACGGCACTGCAGGACACAGGGCACTGCAGGACACACGGCACACAAGACACTGCAGGACACAGGGCACTGCAGGACACACGGCACTGCAGGACACAGGGCACTGCAGGAGACACGACACTGCAGGAGACACGGCACTGCAGGACACAGGGCACTGCAGGACACACGGCACACAAGACACTGCAGGACACAGGGCACTGCAGGACACACGGCACTGCAGGAGACACGGCACTGCAGGACACACGGCACACAAGGCACTGCAGGACACACGGCACTGCAGGTGCACACGGCACTGTAGGAGACACGGCAATAAGGCTTGACAAATTAAAACAAAGCGAAAGAGTCTCAGGCTCATAATAGGTTGCCTCAGCATGTGCAAGGAATTGCAATCCAACAACGCCTTTACTGAAGTACGAAGTACTCGTATATTGTGTTGTAGGTAGGGCGTGGGACAGGCTAGAGAATGATGTTAAGTCCAACAGGAAGCTGCACGCAACAATGGGTCCTCGAAAATCTTTTATTTGACAAAATAAGCCACTCCTGATTTTAATATACAAGTAAACTAAACATGTGTAGGCAAACCCTTTGGGAACTTTCGCACCTGTGCCCGAATTTCACTTCAAGCGAGGCCATGTCTATTGTAGCAGGATAAAATTGGAGTGCTCAGTTTGTCAATCAACATCTGATCCATTCATTATACGATAGGCGCTGTCAGTCTCTGCCTGTCCGTCCCTTGGGTCCTCGCAGCAGGTCAAGCTGAAGCTTAGCGCCTCCTCTTGCCAAATCTGAAATCGGACAGTTAATTAATGCAGCCGTGAAACTTGCAATTTAATGATTGTCACGAAGCTTTATTTATCAATGCAGGAGGGATGGAGAGTTGGGGGGCCAGGAGAAAAGGTGAGAAGGGATGGGATAAAGGGAAGTGGCGCTTCTGGTCCTGGCAGCGGATACGTAGGAGAAGAGGAATGGAGAGTTTAAGAAGGAAAATAGATATTGAGACGGGAGATAAGATAAGGAATATAGAGGTAAGATAGACAGAGAGCTGGAGATGCCGAAAGAAAGCAAGGGGATTAAACCAGGCGAGAGCAACTGAGGGGAACCTGTGGCTGAGATAATCGGCTTGAGAAGTTCGAGGCAAACTGAGGGGGGTGGTGAGACGCTCTTCAACAAAACTTCCTCGCCTCCCTCGTAATGAGGATTAAATTCCCCAGAGGATCAGCCCTGGCTGGCTGCTAGCTAATTAAAAGTTAGCAAAATAGAAGAGAGAGAGAGAGAGAGAGAGAGAGAGAGAAAGAGAGCGGGTGATTGCTATCGGAGCTGCGCTGATGAATCGGAAGAGTGGAAGGAGGGTTGCGGCGCCACCGCTGCGCCCGTTTTTAATGAAAAAATTCAAAATGAAAAATGAAAGGGGTGGCGGGGGCCGGCTACGCGATCTGAGGATCTGGGGTTTTGGAAGTTGGGAACTAACGATCTATCATGATTCTGGCGTCTGGTACGAGTATGGGGCTTAAGGATCTTGGATATGCGATCTGAGGAACTTGATGATGGGTCTGAGGATCTGGGGATCTGAGGATCTGGGGATCTGAGGATCTGGGGATCTGAGGATCTGGGGATCTGGAATCCAGGGATCTGAGGATCTGGGGATCTGGAATCCAGGGATCTGAGGATCTGGGGATCTGAGGATCTGGGGATCTGAGGATCTGGGATCTGAGGATCTGGGGATATGAGGATCTGGGGATCTGAGATCTGGGGGTCTGAGGATCTCACCTGGGCCGGCTGACCATGGCATAGTACACCTGTAGCCTGTCCAGATAATCCTTCAAGGCTGCCTCGGATTCGAAGTCGCCGTTGCCGCCGGTGGTGGCTCCGCCATCTCCCAGCTCCCTAGCCCTGTCTGAGTCCGCAGCCGACTGCAGCAGTTCGGCGACTGCGGCTCGCGGCATGGCTTCAACTTGCTGCACCAGGCAGCAAGCGACCGCAGCGAAGGTGACGGCGAGGACAAGCAGTGCGACACTCTTCATGGCTCAGATTGTTTGCTTGGCCTGTTGTTGGCTTCGTTAGTTCGTATAGAATATTCTTCTGGAGTCTCAGCAAGCGAGGGAGATCCGCGACTGCGACGCATTTATAGCCGCGGCACCGAGACGGGGCCTCTGGGCGGGGATGTCCGGTGATTGGCTGGCTGGGGGAATGCGTCTCCTCAGTAGGGCTTGGAATGATTTTAGGGAGGAATAACACGTTGGAGAGTGACACAGGAGTGACACGCATTTAAGACATGGAGTGAAACGCATTTAAGACATGGAGTTACATAGAGTGACACACTTTGAAGACAGGGAGTGACACATTGGAGACAGGGAGTGACACACTTGAGACAGGGAGTGACTTACTGGAGACAGGGAGTGACACATTGAAGACAGGGAGTGACACATTCAAGATAAGGAGTGACACACATTAAAGACAGGGAGTGACACATTCAAGATAAGGAGTGACACACATTAAAGACAGGGAGTGACACATATTGAAGATAAGAAGTGATACACATTGAAGATAAGAAGTGACACACATTAAAGACAGGGAGTGACACACATTGAAGATAAGAAGTGACACACATTAAAGACAGGGAGTGACACACATTGAAGATAAGAAGTGACACACATTAAAGACAGGGAGTGACACACATTGAAGACATGGAGTGATACACTGGAGATATTGAGTGTAACACATTTTAGACAGGGAGTGACACAAATACGAGACGAGGAGTGACACATGGAAGACGAGGAGTGACACATGGAAGACAGAGAGTGACACAGGGAGTGACGCACATTGGAGACGCAGGCGTCACACAGGAGACGGAGTGACACAATAGAGAAACAGAAGTGTGACATGGGAAACTCAGGTGTTCAGAGACAGCAATGGCCCGGAGAGATCTGAATTCATCAATTCATTTGCAATGTTGCTTTGGCTATAAAAAGCTCAGAAGCGATTAGTCAGTTCCATTTCGATGTTATTGCATTATCTATACAAGGTGCTAATTGATTTAGCCATTGTCAAATATGCTTTGTTAGCATATCTGCAATGTTAGGGGCAGTACTGTGTAGTTATTGCCCAAAATTATCAGGTGCAAAGTGAAATCCATTTCAGTGGCAGAATCTCATTGCAGATGGTTAGGTTTTTATAATTGCTTCGGGTTGTCAATGTAAACAGACTGCACAGCGCGGGTGGACAGAGTTAAATGAGTTTTTTTTGCATTCGCTTAAAATTTTCTTTAGTTGGTTTCCATAAGGTTTCTACGGTGACCATATTAAACATATTGCTCATTAGTGAAGTATTGATTAATTGCTTGTTGACTGATTGACACCTGCGGGACTGCCTGTTGCTCTTTGGCCAATCCCAATGTACTTTTATATACTTCAGGTGTTCTTATGGATTTCTACAATAATTAACTTCAGCGCGAATTGTGTCTTTTCGGTGCCGGATTGTGTCTTTTGGGTGCCGAATTGTGTCTCATCGGTGCCAAATAGTGTCTTATCGGTGCAAAATAGTGTCTTATCGGTGCAAAATAGTGTCTTATCGGTGCAAAATAGTGTCTTATCGGTGCAAAATAGTGTCTTATCGGTGCCGAATTGTGTATTTTGAGTGCTAAATTGTGTCTTTTGAGTGAAAAATTGTCTTTTGAGTGCTAAATTGTGTCTTTTGAGTGAAAAATTGTCTTTTGAGTGCTAAATTGTGTCTTTTGAGTGAAAAATTGTCTTTTGAGTGCTGAATTGAGTCTTTTGAGTGAAAAATTTTCTTTTGAGTGCTAAATTGTGTCTTTTGGGTGCCAAATTGTGTCTTATCGGTGTCGAATTGTGTCTTATCGGTGTCGAATTGTGTCTTATCGGTGTCGAATTGTGTCTTATTGGTGCCAAATTGTGTCTTATCGGTCGCAGGTGCAGTTGGTCGGAAATGAAATTATTCTGACTCATAGATGACCACTGGACTGTGACAGTAACCAGCTTAGCTTAGAAATATTTACTCTGCAGACTCACTCACTCTTACTCACTATACGAGTCATTAGAAAACGCCTAACTTGAAACAAAAACAAAATGCTTCGTACCTTGACTGGTAAGTCAAAGAAGACAGGCAGAATTGCTGGCACAGAGAGTGGATCTAGCAGCAGGCTGGGGGTGGTTAAACACACATCTCATTGTGCCATGGACTGCTTGTTTACTGGGGTTTAACAGGAACGGAAGGGCGCAGAGGTCACGAATGGAGCAGTGTACATTGGTTACTAATAAAAGCCTAATTCTCTGTGAGTTGAAGACTAAGAAATGAAATCCAGATTGCTTAAAACTTGACAAAAAATGTTTTTCTATCAAAATGGACTTATTAAAATCTGTGTCCAAGCTAATTATTTTGTTTGCCGTTTGTCCGGCTTGGTATTCTTCGTTCGGTATTGCAGATTTGTCCAATGCTACTGAAGGTGTCCGGTTCGGTGAGTGACGTCAATTAGTCAAACACCAATTTAAAACAGAATTCCCTATTCATAATTCATGCCGTCTCTACTTGAATCCCTCCTTACAGCCCTGTTCTGGCCGAGAGAGGCGTCAGCTCTGGAGGCGGCGCGGATGTTTGACGACATCTTTCAGCCCTGGCTGAAGACTGCATGTCCACTGGCTGCCAGGCTTACAAAGGACTTCGTGCACTTTAGCCTGCCGAATGATTTGGATGGCCTGATTAATGGTGGGTTGACGGTTAGTGCGGCTTCATGGGAATCAAGCACTGAGGGAGTCAGGCACTGAGGGAGTCAGGCACTGAGGGAGTCAGGCACTGGGGGAGTCAGGCACTGGGGGAGTCAAGCACTGAGGGAGTCAAGCTCTGAGGGAGTCAAGCTCTGAGGGAGTCAAGCACTGAGGGAGTCAAGCACTGAGGGAGTCAAGCTCTGAGGGAGTCAAGCTCTGAGGGAGTCAAGCACTGAGGGAGTCAGACACTGAGGGAGTCAAGCTCTGAGGGAGTCAGGCTCTGAGGGAGTCAAGCACTGAGGGAGTCAGGCACTGAGGGAGTCAGGCACTGAGGGAGTCAAGCACTGAGGGAGTCAAAGCCAGTGCCTCACCCTCTCCAGTGACCCAGCAGCTGGCCGCCAAGCCGGTGGTCCTCGCGTCAATCATGGAAGATCGTCCGTCAGCTGCCGGGACATCCAGCTGGGCCGTCAAGGTGGTCAAGCTGGCCACCGCCACCGTGGCGTCGTCCAGAGCGGCGGATTCGACACTCCAGGTCCATCTGATGTCGCCTCCGGATGGCCCAACCTTGGCCGAATTGCTACTTCGAGTGTTGCGCGTCTCCTTGAGGTTGCCTAGCAACCATCCGCACAGGGCCTCGGACCGGCGTCTCGGCCTGTTGCTAGGGAAGCCGTTCAGCCTGGTTGATCTGCACCCGGTCCTGAAGGCGTTCGGCGGCCGAGTGTTCGTTCAGAGTCTGGACGATCGGTCGGGAGCTCTGGAGAGACTGAGGAGGCGGCTGCAGCGGCCTTCATGGCCTTGGAGAAGCTGGAGCGGCAGGGCGTCAGGGACCTGCTGGTGGTGGCCAACAGGCGGGCCGCCCAGCGCCTGTTGCGGCTGTCAATCAAGACGCCGAGCTCGAGGCCGGTGTACCGGTGGCTGGTGTTCAATGGGGTTGGTGAATGCATTTTTACAGAATTTCGGGTTGAAGTGGCGCGGTGTCAGATGATTTACAAGCGAGTGTCAGATGAGTGTCAAATGAGTGTCAGGTGAGTGTCAAATGAGTGTCAGGTGAGTGTCAAATGAGTGTCAGATAAGTGTCAGATAAGTGTCAGATAAGTGTCAGATAAGTGTCAGATAAGTGTCAGATGAGTGTCAGATGAATGTCAGATAAGTGACAGGTGGGTGTCAGATGAGTGTCAGGTGAGTGTCAGGTGAGTGTCAGGTGAGTGTCAGATAAGTGTCAGATAAGTGTCAGATGAGTGTCAGATAAGTGTCAGATAAGTGTCAGATAAGTGTCAGATAAGTGTCAGATAAGTGTCAGATGAGTGTCAGATAAGTGACAGGTGGGTGTCAGATGAGTGTCAGGTGAGTGTCAGGTGAGTGTCAGGTGAGTGTCAGATAAGTGTCAGATAAGTGTCAGATAAGTGTCAGATAAGTGTCAGATGAGTGTCAGATAAGTGACAGGTGGGTGTCAGATGAGTGTCAGGTGAGTGTCAGGTGAGTGTCAGGTGAGTGTCAGATAAGTGTCAGATAAGTGTCAGATAAGTGTCAGGTGAGTGTCAATTGAGTGCCAGGGGAATGTCAGGTGAGTGTCAGGTGAGTGTCAGGCGAGTGTCAGATGAGTGTCAGATAAATGTCAGGTGAGTATCAGATGAGTATCAGATGAGTGACAGATGAGTGACAGATGAGTGACAGATGAGTGACAGATAAGTGTCAGATAAGTGTCAGGTGAGTGTCAATTGAGTGCCAGGGGAGTGTCAGGTGAGTGTCAGGTGAGTGTCAGGTGAGTGTCAGGTGAGTGTTAGATGAGTGTCAGGTGAGTGTCAGGTGAGTGTTAGATGAGTGTCAGGATATTTTCATGATTAAACTCTTAATCGCCTTAAGGACATGACAGACTCCAGCAGCGGCACCCAGTGGCCGAATCCATCGCTCAACGTCACCACAGTGGAGTACCAGAAACCGCGTACTGAACTCCTGAAGCGAGTTCTGAGCAATCGAACGGACAGTCTGCAGCTGTACGATCAGATGAGCCTGTGGGCCCAATGCCTGGCCAACCTGTACTGCACCAATGTGAGTTGTAGTTATAATTACCTAAACTATAGAATTCAATGTTGAAAAAAATGATTTGGTTTCTGGACTAACAGACTTCGAAGAAGGACACCGTTGTCACGGGTCTGACTGGAGATTTTCTGCTCAGCAGCAATGGCAGCATAGAGAGGCTAAACTGGCGGTTTGACATCTACAGAGGCCTGCTGGTTGAGGCTGAGCTGGTGAGGCACCTTTAATGCTTTTTCCCAGCTGCCCAGCTGACACTTCTGACTCATCTGCTGACTCTCCAGCGTCTCATCTGACTCTCCAGTGTCTCATCTGACTCTCCAGTGTCTCATCTGACTCTCCAGTGTCTCATCTGACACCCCAGTGTCTCATCTGACACTCCAGCGTCTCATCTGACTCTCCAGTGTCTCATCTGACTCTCCAGTGTCTCATCTGACTCTCCAGTGTCTCATCTGACTCTCCAGTGTCTCATTTGACACCCCAGTGTCTCATCTGACTCTCCAGTGTCTCATCTGACTCTCCAGTGTCTCATCTGACACTCCAGTATCTCATCTGACACCCCAGTGTCTCATCTGACACTCCAGTGTCTCATCTGCTGACTCTCCAGTGTCTCATCTGACACTCCAGTATCTCATCTGACACCCCAGTGTCTCATCTGACACTCCAGTGTCTCATCTGCTGACTCTCCAGTGTCTCATCTGACACTCCAGTATCTCATCTGACACCCCAGCGTCTCATCTGACTCTCCAGTGTCTCATCTGACTCTCCAGTGTCTCATCTGACTCTCCAGTGTCTCATCTGACTCTCCAGTGTCTCATCTGACTCTCCAGTGTCTCATCTGACACTCCAGTATCTTAGCTAACACTTCAGTATCTCAACTGACAATCCAGTATATCATCTGACACTCCAGTATCTCAGCTGACACTCCAGTATATCATCTGACACTCCAGTATCTCAGCTGACACTCCAGTATATCATCTGACACTCCAGTATGTCATCTGACACTCCAGTATATCATCTGACAGTCCAGTATCTCATCTGACACTCCAGTATCTCAACTGACACTCCAGTATGTCATCTGACATTCCCAGTGTCAATTACTGACAAGTGTCTGACACTCCAGTGTCCCATCTGACACTCCAGTGCTTCCATCCCTGTCTTGCCTCTTGCGTACTCCGCTGTCTTTTGTGACGCTCCACAGTAGCAGAAAATCCCATTCTCAAAAAATAGTAATTGACAGCTCGCGGACAGAGAGGTGGAACGAGCTGCCTCAAAACCCAATAGAGAGCCCTAAGAGTCAATTCTCATAACTGCATGGCTTCCATCTGCGTGTAATCACTTATTTTTGCACGTGTTACTGTTGCTGCCCGCCTACGCTCCTCTTCATCCACTGGAGTGGCTGAAGTGGTGGCTGTCAATCAAAATAACCAGATGCCACTCTGTACTATCTATCTATCTATCTATCTATCTATCTATCTATCTATCTATCTATCTATCTATCTATCTATCTATCTATCTATCTATCTATCTATCTATCTATCTATCTATCTATCTATCTATCTATCTATCTATCTATCTATCTATCTATCTATCTATCTATCTATCTATCTATCTATCTATCTATCTATCTATCTATCTATCTATCTATCTATCTATCTATCTATCTATCTATCTATCTATCTATCTATCTATCTATCTATCTATCTATCTATCTATCTATCTATCTATCTATCTATCTATCTATCTATCTATCTATCTATCTATCTATCTATCTATCTATCTATCTATCTATCTATCTATCTATCTATCTATCTATCTATCTATCTATCTATCTATCTATCTATCTATCTATCTATCTATCTATCTATCTATCTATCTATCTATCTATCTATCTATCTATCTATCTATCTATCTATCTATCTATCTATCTATCTATCTATCTATCTATCTATCTATCTATCTATCTATCTATCTATCTATCTATCTATCTATCTATCTATCTATCTATCTATCTATCTATCTATCTATCTATCTATCTATCTATCTATCTATCTATCTATCTATCTATCTATCTATCCATCTATCTATCTATCTATCTATCTATCTATCTATCTATCTATCTATCTATCTATCTATCTATCTATCTATCTATCTATCTATCTATCTATCTATCTATCTATCTATCTATCTATCTATCTATCTATCTATCTATCTATCTATCTATCTATCTATCTATCTATCTATCTATCTATCTATCTATCTATCTATCTATCTATCTATCTATCTATCTATCTATCTATCTATCTATCTATCTATCTATCTATCTAACCCAGGCAGGTCGGATATCAACAGACGGCCAGTTCAACCTGTCTGAGCCAATCGAACGCACAGGCTCGAGAGCGGAGGTTCTTGGCGATGTGAGGCGCCGCACACTTCGGGTTTACACCATATTAGTAAGTTGCAAACGAATTTCAATCAGAGCGACTTGGGATTTCGCCCAAAGATTTTCTAATCAGGTATTCCGCAAGCTTTTAGCCAACTCAGAACTCAAAGGCAAGACGGGAGTCTCACAAGCCACATGACCGAAACCTTTCACGCAGAAGGCGCGGTCCCTGCTGACTCTGAGGACACGCCTCACCACTTCAGTGTCAAATTTACGTTTCAAGTACTCGCGCATTTCCTGTTTTTAAGCCTCTAATTAGTCACAGTCAGAGCCATCCATAAGTGGATATTTGCATCATTGGCCTCCTCAATATGGATGACGTCGTATTGACCTTTGCAGTGGCTGTTTGCATTCACATTGGTTGCCGAATTTGAGCAGAAATGCCTATTTTAGCATTTCGCTTCACATTCTACGAGTTTGAGCTTTCTGTTAACACACGCTCAGGACACAGTTTGCTCCATTCATAAGTTGCGTACTGCATAGTCAGATCTTCCCTCTTTTAGATTGCTATCACCTCTTTTTGTGATGTGTCTCAGATGTGTCTCTGCTGTGTCTCAGATGTGTCTTTTATGTGCCCTTGATGTGTCCTTGATGTGTCTCTGATGTGTCTCAGATGTTTTCTTTATATGTTTCTACTGTGTCTCAGATTTGTCTCAGATGTGTCTCTTGAAGTGTCCTTTATGTGTCCTTGATGCGTCTCAGATGTGTCTTAGATGTGTCACAGACGTGTCCTTTATGTGCCCTTGATGTGCCCTTGATCTGTCTCAGATGTGTCTCTGCTGTATCTCAGATGCGTCTCAGATGTGTCTCTCTGTGTCCTTGATGTGTCTCTCATGTGTGTCAGATGTGTCCTTTATGTTTCCTTGATGTGTCTCTGATGTGTCTCTGCTGTGTCTCAGATGTGTCTCAAATGTGTCCTTGATGTGTCTCTGCTGTGTCTCAGATGTGTCTTAAATGTGTCCTTGATGTGTCTCAGATGTGTCTTAAATGTGTCCTTGATGTGTCTCAGATGTGTCTCTGATGTATCTCTGATGTGTCTCTGGTGTGTCTCTGATGTATCTCTGATGTGTCTCTGATGTTTCTCAGATGTGTCCTTTATGTGTCCTTGATGTGTCTCTAATGTATTTCTAATGTGTCTCTGATTTATCTGGTATCTATCTGTGATCTTTTTGGGATCTATCTGGAATCGACCTGTGATCTATCGGTGATCTATCTGTGATCTATATGTGATCTATCTATGATCTATCTGTGATACATCTGTGATATATCGGTGATTTATCTGTGATCTATCGGTGATCTATTTGTGATCTATCTGGGATCTATCTGTGACTCCTTTCACCGCAAGCTTCAAACACGGAACCGTTGCCAATACGCAGGAGGGCCCCTACGTGCGCTACAAAAAAGGCCTGGAAAACCGGCCCGACTTGCCCTTGAAAGATCGCCTCGAAGGATTCTCGTTCGAGCTGTGCCTTCGGGTGTTGCGCAATTTCGGGGTGAGACTTGGACTTTTCTGCTGTGGCTGAGGTTTCGGTGCGATGCGGGTGCAAAGGTTTTGCGTACACTGCTGTCTCTTCACTTCATGCACGTCTCCCATCTCTAATCATCTGTCATGCACCTGTCTCCCGTCTCTAATCATCTGTCATGCACCTGTCTCCCGTCTCTAATCATCTGTCATGCACCTGTCTCACGCCTGTCATCTTCTCCCATCTAGATCACGGACTTTTCCGTGCAATTTCAAAACGACTCAATCTACGGCGATGTCGTCAATGGCCAGTGGAACGGCCTGATCCGATCAATCATGCTGGGCCATGTTGACCTGGCCTGCGTGGCCATGAACCCGCTCAGCTCCAGGGCTGAGGTCATTGATTTCACGGCAAGCTACCTGTCGTACAACATGTCGCTATTGTACACCGAGGAGCCTCCAGACGCCTGGGAGGAGATATTTCTATTCAGTCAGCCCTATGACATCTACACCTGGCTGGGGGTGCTCGGCGCCACCGCGACAACGGCAGTGGTGGTCACCGCTCTGCATCGAATCAGACAGAACAATGTCAACTTCGACCTGTTGCACATTTTGTACTGCGCCTTCTCGTCTTTGTGCCGCGGCCCGAGGCAGGGTCGACTGCCGAATAAGCCGGCAACTCGAGTTCTGGTGGGGGCGTTTTGGCTGTTCTCGCTGGTTGTGCTCATCAATTATGCAGCTCGGCTTGGCGCCCAGCTGGTTCTGAGGCGGATTCAGGTGAGCTGGGGGCTGCTGGCTATTGATGACACAGTGGGGTGTGGTGGGGGGCTATTGATGACACAGTGGGGTGTGGTGGGGGGCTATTGATGACTCAGTGGGGTGTGGTGGGGGCTATTGATGACACAGTGGGGTGTGGTGGGGGGGCTATTGATGACACAGTGGGGTGTGGTGGGGGCTATTGATGACACAGTGGGGTGTGGTGGATGCTATTGATGACACAGTGGGGTGTGGTGGGGGGCTATTGATGACACAGTGGAGTGTGGTGGGGGGCTATTGATGACACAGTGGGTGTGGTGGGGGGCTATTGATGACACAGTGGGGTGTGGTGGGGGCTATTGATGACACAGTGGGGTGTGGTGGGGGCTATTGATGACACAGTGGGGTGTGGTGGATGCTATTGATGACACAGTGGGGTGTGGTGGGGGCTATTGATGACACAGTGGGGTGTGGTGGGGGCTATTGATGACACAGTGGGGTGTGGTGGGGGGCTATTGGTGACACAGTGAGGTGTGGTGGGGCTATTGATGACACAGTGGGGTGTGGTGGGGGCTATTGGTGACACAGTGGGGTGGGCTGGGGGTCTATTGAGGACACAGTGGGGTGTGGTGGGGGGCTATTGATGACACAGTGGGGTGTGGTGGATGCTATTGATGACACAGTGGGGTGTGGTGGGGGGCTATTGATGACACAGTGGGGTGTGGTGGGGGGCTATTGATGACACAGTGGGTGTGGTGGGGGCTATTGATGACACAGTGGGGTGTGGTGGGGGCTATTGATGACACAGTGGGGTGTGGTGGGGGGCTATTGGTGACACAGTGAGGTGTGGTGGGGCTATTGATGACACAGTGGGGTGTGGTGGGGGGCTATTGGTGACACAGTGGGGTGGGCTGGGGGCTATTGATGACCCAGTGGGGTGTGGTGGGGGCTATTGATGACTCAGTGGGGTGTGGTGGGGGCTATTGATGACACAGTGGGGTGTGGTGGGGGCTATTGATGACCCAGTGGGTGTGGTGGGGGCTATTGATGACACAGTGAGGTGTGGTGGGTGCTATTGATGACACAGTGGGGTGTGGTGGGGGCTATTGATGACACAGTGGGGTGTGGTGGGTGCTATTGATGACGCAGTGGGGTGTGGTGGGGGCTATTGATGACACAGTGGGGTGTGGTGGGGGGGGCTATTGATGACACAGTGGGGTGTGGTGGGGGGGGCTATTGATGACACAGTGGGGTGTGGTGGGGGCGCTATTGATGACACAGTGGGGTGCTGGGGGCTATTGATGACACAGTGGGGTGTGGTGGGGGGGCTATTGATGACACAGTGGGGTGTGGTGGGGGGGGGGGCTATTGATGACACAGTGGGGTGTGGTGGGGGCGCTATTGATGACACAGTGGGGTGCTGGGGGCTATTGATGACACAGTGGGGTGTGGTGGGTGCGCTATTGATGACACAGTGGGGTGCTGGGGGCTATTGATGACACAGTGGGGTGTGGTGGGGGGGCTATTGATGACACAGTGGGGTGTGGGGGGCTATTGATGACACAGTGGGGTGTGGGGGGCTATTGATGACGCAATGGGGTGCTGCCTTTATAAGTAAAGCAGATTATTTTTAATTATAAATGCAAGCAATTTTTAAGTTCCTGAATGCATCCGTGATTTCCTCGAATATTGCTGAATGCAGTCCAATATTTGCTGGGCATAAAGCAGTATTATGCGGCGAGCTCTGGGTGCAAGAAATATTGACTCTTAGGACAAGTGATCAGGATTCGGTTTTCAATTTCATAGGTGGCTGAAAGTGTATTACAAAATGCAAATCTCACCAGCACGCTTATGAACTGACTAAAATATTTTCGACTTATGGGAAACAGGAGAGTCAAATATGGGCATCGCGCAGCTTCTCTTCCTCTAGGCTGCGATGTCGGGTGAAGGAAATTCTGCTTGGCATGGCAGGCAAACGTGAGCACTAAATCCTCATGAGGTCATTCTGGCAGGCCACGCAAACGGAACCTGTGCATCAGCAAATGAAGACGATGATTTATTGTTGAGCTTGGATCACACAGGTGTAAATATAACTGTTAGGTATTGGG
This sequence comes from Macrostomum lignano, assembly GCA_002269645.1. NCBI lineage: Eukaryota > Metazoa > Platyhelminthes > Macrostomidae > Macrostomum > Macrostomum lignano. The sequence continues at coordinate 87,650 of NIVC01003196.1, forward strand.
GTGTCATAACTGTTCAATTGGCACCAATTAGTTAGATTTAAGGGCTGCCATAACTGTTAGACAAAGCTGCCATAACTGTTAGACAAAGCTGCCATAACTGTTAGACAAAGCTGCCATAACTGTTAGACAAACCTGCCATAACTGTTAGACAAAGCTGCCATAACTGTTAGACAAACCTGCCATAACTGTTAGACAAAGTTGCCATAACTGTTAGACAAACCTGCCATAACTGTTAGACAAAGCTGCCATAACTGTTAGACAAACCTGCCATAACTGTTAGACAAAGTTGCCATAACTGTTAGACAAACCTGCCATAACTGTTAGACAAACCTGCCATAACTGTTAGACAAAGCTGCAATAACTGTTAGACAAAGCAACCATAACTGTTAGACAAAGCAACCATAACTGTTAGACAAAGCAACCATAACTGTTAGACAAAGCAACCATAACTGTTAGACAAAGTTGCCATAACTGTTAGACAAAGCAACCATAACTGTTAGACAAAGCAACCATAACTGTTAGACAAAGTTGCCATAACTGTTAGACAAAGTTGCCATAACTGTTAGACAAAGCAACCATAACTGTTAGACAAAGCAACCATAACTGTTAGACAAAGTTGCCATAACTGTTAGACAAAGCTGCAATAACTGTTAGACAAAGCAACCATAACTGTTAGACAAAGTTGCCATAACTGTTAGACAAAGTTGCCATAACTGTTAGACAAAGTTGCCATAACTGTTAGACAAAGCAACCATAACTGTTAGACAAAGCAACCATAACTGTTAGACAAAGTTGCCATAACTGTTAGACAAAGCTGCAATAACTGTTAGACAAAGCAACCATAACTGTTAGACAAAGTTGCCATAACTGTTAGACAAAGTTGCCATAACTGTTAGACAAAGTTGCCATAACTGTTAGACAAAGTTGCCATAACTGTTAGACAAAGCTACCATAACTGTTAGACAAAGTTGCCATAAGTGTTAGACAAAGTTGCCATAACTGTTAGACAACGCTGCCATAACTGTTAGACAAAGTTGCTATAACTGTTAGACAAAGCTGCCATAACTATTAGACAACGCTGCCATAACTGTTAGACAAAGCAACCATAACTGTTAGACAAAGCTGCCATAACTGTTAGACAAAGCTGCCATAACTGTTAGACAAAGCTGCCATAACTGTTAGACAAAGCTGTCGTCACTTTTAGACAAAGCTGCCATAGCCGTAGCCAACCGCTATATTCGCAGGTGGACCTGAGCGCGCTGCAAAATCTGCCCAAACAGACCGCCTATCGCTACGGCACTCTCGGTGACTCATCATTCTCAATTGTATTCAGAAACTCGTCATTTATGTACATGCGCAGCATCTACACCACAATGGCCACGCAGCGCTGGCTGGTGAAGTCCGCCTCCGAGGGCATTGAAAATGCCAAAGCCGGCGGCTTCGCTTTGATTTACGACACTCCGATGAATCAATACTTCCAACAGCAGATCTGCAATGCGCACCTGTCTGCCTACTTTCAAAACTATGAGGTGGCTTTTGCTATTCCGCAAATGTCCGAACTGAGAGATCTGGTTTCCGGCGAGATTGTTAAATTGAAAGCGGCCGGGGAAGTGAAGAGAATCTACGATAGGCGAGTAGAATGTACATTCAGACTGAAATGGGTGGAAGTGCTGCTGAGGGGTGGTGGGTGATGAGGGGTAGTGGGTGCTGAGGGGTGGTGGGTGCTGAGGGGTGGTGGGTGCTGAGGGGTGGTGGGTGCTGAGGGTGGTGGGTGCTGAGGGGTGGTGGGTGCTGAGGGGTGGTGAGTGCTGAGTGCCGGTGCCGCAATCGCAAGCGCCTCAACTCCCCTATCCAGCTACTTCACGGTAAGCCCAAAGGACAGACCGGACTGCCGCACCAGCACCACTTGGATCACGGATCTCGTTCCGGCGGAGCCGCCGGCGCTGGCGCCAAGAAAAGGCGCCCTGACCCTGCTAAACTGTCTGGGCATATTTCTGGTGAATTTAGTTGGGTGCACTGCCGCAGTCCTGGCCGCTTTGATGGAGCGCTACTGGTCCACCGTCCTGTACAGGTACCGGCAGCTGAGGTCGGCAGAAGCAGGGAATGATGGACAGCAAAAGCGTCGCCGGAGCACCTTGCACACCGTGCTGACCAGCATCTACAGCTCATCGGAGGCCCAGGGATGCAGGTGCACTGATGCGGCAGCTGAGAGTCTGATTCCAGCAGTTTTTACAACCAATATGAGTGCTTTTGAGTGTATATTTTATTCACTATGTTGTTTTTGTATAAAATAGATTAACTTCGATCAATATGCGAGCGTAGGTCAAAGCTTTAACGAGCGGAAATGCATACCGTAAGAATCTGCATCACTGTTCCCGAAATTTGGTTTTTTGCAATTCGTTTCCTCCTTCGATGTGCACTGGGTCACGCAGTTATTGGGTCATAGAGCTAGTGGGTCATGCAGTTATTTCTGTCATAGAGCTTGTGGGTCATGCAGTTATTGGGTCATAGAGCTAGTGGGTCATGCAGTTATTGGGTCATAGAGCTAGTGGGTCATGGACTATAGTGGGTCATGGACTATAGTAGGTCATATAGACAAGTGGTTCATGGACTATAGTGGGTCCTGGACTATGATGGGCCATGGACTATAGTGGGTCAGAGACTAGTGGGTCGTGCAGTTATTGGGTCATAGAGCTAGAGGTTCATGGACTAGTGGGTCATGAAGTTATTGGGTCATAGAGCTAGTGGGTCATGCAGTTATTGGGTCATAGAGCTTGTGGGTCATGCAGTTATTGGGTCATAGAGCTAGTGGGTCATGCAGTTATTGGGTCATAGAGCTAGTGGGTCATGGACTATAGTGGGTCATGGACTATAGTAGGTCATATAGACAAGTGGGTCATGGACTATTGTGGGTCATGGACTATAATGGGCCATGGACTATAGTGGGTCATGGACTATAGTAGGTCATATAGACAAGTGGGTCATGGACTATAGTGGGTCAGAGACTAGTGGGTCGTGCAGTTATTGGGTCATAAAGCTAGTGGGTCATGCAGTTATTGGGTCATAGTTGTAGTGGGCCATGGACTAGTGGGTCATGCAGTTATTGGGCCATAAATGTGCAATCGTGTCCTTTTTAGCCCTACTGCCGCACCCCGACCCTTCCAGTCTGCCCCACCCTTTTTTTTCTCCATCAGTAATCAATGCGTACGCCACCTTGCACCTCACCCCCCATACCGTACATTTGTTCTAAGTTATATTCATGTACGCGTAGGACAAGTGAAAAATATATACTGAATGGCCTGACGGCAGTCAGCATCGCGAGTCGGCCTCATGCTGAACGCGCGGAAGACGGTAGCGGACAACGCCGAGACCTGGACCCTGACGGCGCTTTGGAGAAGCAGCTGGACGCTGCGCATGCATACGTGCTCTACACGAGGGCACGCCTGATGCGGCCTTCTGACCTGCTGCTCGAGCGGCGACTTCGACTGGCTGGCCACGTCATCCGGTCGGAGGCTCGCTGCCCTGAGCCCCCTGTACGAGGTGCTGCTGCTCAAGCTGCAGGGACCGCGCAGGCGAGGCCAAGGGCGAACGGCGAGATTTCTGACAGGCTTTTGACCGATGCTGGCGCCCCGGACCAAGCTGGAGGTGTGACTTTCTGAGGCCTATGGCCCAGAGACGCGCTTTCTGACTTCTCCCCCCTTTCTGGCCACTGTGTGGCTGGCGGGGTGAAGAACTTTGTTGTTGTTGTTGTTGTATATAATGAAGTCGCTGCCTGGTGGGCAGCCGCCTCCCCTTGCTTGCGTTTGGTCCGCCCCCGTTGGCTATTGAGCAAAACTAAGTACTCGTCTACCATGAAAAGTGCACGGCGAACTGCATCGGCTTTGTTCGTGAGCTACTGTTCTTTTCCTGCTTCTCCCTAGGGCGCGGGACGGGAGCCTTGACTGGGGACCTGGGGGGTCGCAGCTTCCCACGAGTTAGGCTGCCGGCGTCGCTCCGAAGGGGGGCAGAACAACGCCTAGAGCTAGTGGGTCATGGACTAGTGGGTCATGCAGTTATTGGGTCATAGAGCTAGTAGGCCATGGCCTAGTGGGTCATAGAGCTAGTGGAACATGGACTAGTGGGTCATGCAGTTATTGGGTCATAGAGCTAGTGGGTCATGGACTAGTGGGTCATGCAGTTATTGGGTCATAGAGCTAGTGGGTCATGGACTAGTGGGTCATGCAGTTATTAGTTCATAGAGCTAGTGGGTCATGGACTAGTGGGTCATGAAGTTATTGGTTCATAGAGCTAGTAGGCCATGGCTTAGTGGGTCATAGAGCTAGTGGGTCATGGACTAGTGGGTCATGTAGTTATTGGTTCATAGAGCTAGTGGGTCATGGACTAGTGGGTCATGTAGTTATTGGTTCATAGTGCTAGTGGGTCATGGACTAGTGGGTCAAAGAATATTTGGTCATAGACTAGGGGTTCATAGACTAGTGGGTCATAGAATAGTGGGTCATGGACTAGTTGGTTGTAGAATAGTGGGTCATGGACTAGTTGGTCGTAGAATAGTGGGTCATGGACTAGTTGGTCATAGAATAGTGGGTCATGGACTAGTTTGTCATAGAATAGTAGGTCATGGACTAGTTGGTCATAGAATAGTGGGTCATGGACTAGTTGGTCATAGAATAGTGGGTCATGGACTAGATGGTCATAGAATAGTGGGTCAAGGACTAGTTGGTCATAAAATAGTGGGTCAAGGACTAGTTGGTCATAGAATAGTGGGTCATAGACTAGTTTGTCATAGAATAGTAGGTCATGGACTAGTTGGTCATAGAATAGTGGGTCATGGACTAGTTGGTCATAGAATAGTAGGTCATGGACTAGATGGTCATAGAATAGTGGGTCAAGGACTAGTTGGTCATAAAATAGTGGGTCAAGGACTAGTTGGTCATAGAATAGTGGGTCATGGACTATTTGGTCATAGAATAGTGGGTCATGGACTATTTGGTCATAGAATAGTGGGTCATGGACTAGTTGGTCATAGTACAAGGGAATCTAAGAGCTCGAGTTTATTTCGTATATTTACCAAGACAAATTGGAATTATTTTTTTTTTTTTGCTTCGTAAATTTAAATAATCAGCAAAATAGTTTTCAATAATACATGTATATTTTATTGAGCTTTAAATAATAGTAAAATATGGCAAAATTATAGCATAATAAATCAACTTCTGCAGAAATTATTGCGTGATAAACAGACACATAAAAATTGTCACTAATAATCAACGTTTGGTAAAATAACTGCAATAAATCCAAATGGAATAAAAGTATTGATTTGTTGTTACTGTAAAATTTATTTGTTATAGTGCGAAAATTCATTCAGGATCCACTCACATCTAACAATGAGCAATTGCCATCTGTCTATGACCAACTCACATCTGTCAATGACCAACTCACTTCTGTCAATGACCAACTTATATCTGTCAATGACCAGCTCAGATCTGTCAATGACCAACTCACATTTATCAATGACCAACTCACATCTGTCTATGACTAACCTATATTTGTCTATGACCAACTTATATCTGTCTATGACCAACTCACATTTATCAATGACCAACTTATATCTGTCTATGACCAACTTATATCTGTCTATGACCAAGCTCAGATCTGTCAATGACCAACTCAGATCTGTCAATGACCAGCTCAGATCTGTCAATGACCAACTCAGATCTATCAATGACCAAATTACATTATCAATAACCAAATCCAACTCGTATTTATCAATGACCAACTCACATTTATTAATGACCAACTCACATCTATCAATGACCAACTCAGATTTATCAATGACCAAATCACATCTATCAATGACCAAATCACATCTATCAATGACCAACTTACATCTATCAGTGACCAAATCACATCTATCAATGACCAAATCACATCTATCAATGACCAACTCCAACTCGCATTTATCAATCACCAACTCCAACTCGCATTTATCAATGACCAACTCCAACTCGCATTTATCAATGACCAACTCCAACTCGCATTTATCAATGACCAACTCCAACTCGCATTTATCAATGACCAACTCCAACTCGCATTTATCAATGACCAACTGATGCCATCTTCAATGATAAATTAACATTATACCATAGTCAACAGACCTATAAGCAACTCAATGAACTCATGAAAACAAATGAGCAATTAGCATCTACCAATAACCAATAGGCTGTCACCAATGACCAGTTTCACTCCTTCATCCGGAGATCCCACACTAGCCGGGCAGTGGCGGCGTCCTCAATGCCCAGTCCAAGCGACTTGAAGACGGTGAGGCCGCCGCGGCTGGCCCGGGCCTCGCGGAACCGCTCGGGATGGGCGATGAGCTCGCCAAGCTCCGCGTGCACCGTCGCCTTGTTGACGATGACGTCGCCCGACTCACTGCTCGCCGACTCTCGACTGTCAGCGACGAGGAACGCCGCCGAGGTGACGGACTCGTCCAGCTCGCGCTGGTCCGGCCGGCAGGCGCCGACAGCGTTCACGTGACACAGGCGGGGCAGCCAATCGGCGCGCAGCACTGGGTCACGTGACGAGGTCACCGTGCACACAATGTCTGCCTGGTCTACGGCAGCCTTGGCCGATTCGCAGTCCTCAACCTGACAGGAATTGATAAATATGAGTTGGTCATTGATAGATGCGAGTTGGTAATTGATAGATATGAGTTGGTCATTGATAGATATGAGTTGGTCATTGATAGATGAGAGTTGGTCATTGATAGATGAGAGTTGGTCATTGATAGATATGAGCTGGTCGTTGATAGATAAGAGTTGGTCATTGATAGATAATATTTGGTCATTGATAGATATGAGTTGGTCATTGATAGATGCGAGTTGGACATTGATAGATAATATTTGGTCATTGATAGATATGAGTTGGTCATTGATAGATGCGAATTGGTCATTGATCGATAGGGGTTGCTCATTGATGGATGCGCTTGTTAAATCTCTAACCAGTCCTTTCAGCTAGATTACCTTCATGACATCCGGCTTGAATTTGGCAGACAGCATAATCTTTTCTACCAGAGCAGCTCGCCTCTCGGGGTTCCGACTGTGCACCCGGATGCATTCAATGGCGAACAGAGTGGCTATGGCCTCGAAGTGGCTGAACGCTTGGGCGCCGGAGCCCAGCAAAGCCAGGGTTCGACTTTGCGGATGAGCAAGGTGCCTTTGAGATAAAGAGGTTGGGTCAGGATAAGCAAAGTAGAGTGACGTCATATTTGTAGGCTCGATTGAGAAATGTATATCAAACGGCAAGAGCAGATAGCGTGGCGGTACATCAAAGGACATGGGCAGATAGGGTGGCGATACATCAAAGAACATGGACAGATAGGATGGCGGTACTCGTACAACAAAGTACATGGGCAGAAAAGGTGGCGGAACATCAAAGGACATTGGCAGATAAGGGTAGCGGCACTTCAAAGGACATGTGTAGATAGGGTGGCGGCACTTCAAAGGACATGGGTAGATAGGGCGGCGGCACATCAAAAGACATGGGCAGATAGGGTGGGCGGCACATCAAAGGAACTGAGAGTAGGTCCCACTGCAGGCTAACCTGGATGCCACAGCACTGGCAGCAGCAGTTCGAATACAGGTGATCTCCTCAGCATCCAGCAGAGCTTGCAGACTGCCATTGTTGGGGTCAAACAAGGTCACAATGCCTTGGTGACTGGACAGGTCAGTGTTTCCAGGAAACACAGTGACCAGCTTGCAAGCGAGGGCGGAGTCGGGCGCGCTGTAGCAGGGCATGGTGAGCAGCAAGCCGGTGCTGCCGGAGTCCACTTTAGTGCGCATAGGCTGACAAAACTCGGACTTCTTAGTCGAGTAGGTGATGAGGGATCGTTCCACGGTGGGGATCAGATCCTCATAGGAGAGCAATCCTTTGATTTCTTGGCCCGAGATGAATGGGGGTGTACCGTGTTGTTGTTGAGTTGTTGCCATGGTAACTGTAATTTTTTTTCTGAATTTCTATACCGACTGTTAATGTTAATGAATCAAGTGCAGGTTCACTCACATAACTTAAATTACTTAGGTACATCAATAATAGAATATGGTATTATTTTGGACAATAAAGTGACGCATTTAGCAAAGAATGATGCACCTGATGTGCAGATGTGCCACCTAAGCGAATCATAAAAGCCCATAGCCCTTTCATGTGCCACCTAAGCGAATCATAAAAGTCCATAGCCCTTTCATGTGCCACCTCAGCGAATCATAAAAGTCCATAGCCCTTTCATGTGCCACCTCAGTGAATCATAAAAGTCCATAGCCCTTTCATGTGCCACCTCAGTGAATCATAAAAGTCCATAGCCCTGAAGTGCCACCTCAGTGAATCATAAAAGTCCATAGCCCTTTCATGTGCCACCTCAGCGAATCATAAAAGTCCATAACCCTTTTATGTGCTACCTCAGCGAATCATAAAAGTCCATAGCCCTTTCATGTGCCACCTCAGCGAATCATAAAAGTCCATAGCCCTTTCATGTGCCACTTCAGCGAATCATAAAAGTCCATAGCCCTTTTATGTGCCACCTCAGCGAATCATAAAAGTCCATAGCCCTTTCATGTGCCACCTCAGCGAATCATAAAAGTCCAAAACCCTTTTGACGTGCCGCCTTGGCAAATCATAAACCTTTAACGTGCCGCCTCGGAAAATTATAACCCTTTGATGTGCCGCCTTGGCAAACTCATAACCCTTTGATGTGCCGCCTTAGCAAACGCTGATCTTTTGATGCAGAGCAAACGTCTAGCAAGTGGCTGGAAATGCCAAGCAAAAATCTACCTGGATGCCACAGCACTGGCAGCAGCAGTTCGAATACAGGTGATCTCCTCAGCATCCAGCAGAGCTTGCAGACTGCCATTGTTGGGGTCAAACAAGGTCACAATGCCTTGGTGACTGGGCAGGTCATTGTTTCCAGGAAACACAGTGACCAGCTTGCAGGCGAGAGCAGCATCAGGCGCATTGTAGCAGGGCATGGTAGCCAAAATGCCATTGTTGCTAGTGAAAACTTTTTCTCTAAGTGGCTGGTGGAATTGGGACTTCCAGTTTGAATAAGTGACTAAAGAGCGTTCCACAACTGGGATGAGGTCCTCATAGGTTAGGAGAGCTTTAATTTCAGGACCAGTGATAAAAACAGGGTTGCTCATTGTGCTAGAAACATAGTTTGGTTTAATAAATATTAGGAAATTCGAAAATATTATTAAAATGCAATAATTTAAACAACAGAACCTAAAATACAATTCTTGAAACTCTAATCTCAAATCTGCCTTATCTTTTCATCTTTTTCATACATAATAAATTATGATAATGCATTATAAAAGTAAATGTTGGAACAATTTGAATATAATAATATAATCTATTTTAGCATTGTTCATCCTAATATCAATATTCAATAACTGACTGACTAAAAATTATTACATAGTTTAATGTCATGATTCAATACTTTTATGGCCAATAAAATCCTATTTTTGTGTGTTTCTTATACATTTAAGTAATTTATCCGATGGTTTAATGATTGAATAATTGAATGACTAAATGGCCATATGATTCACAGTTTTCACTTTACTTTTTACATCACCCTTGTCCCTTGCAAAGTTTGAATCTGTTTGATAGAACTCAAACTAACATTTTTGTGATTTCAAAAGGTAGTAAGACATAAGGCATAAGGCATTTGCTTAAGACAATGCAATAATGATGTTCTACTTTTTTGCGTTCTCGTGCAAAATGGATTTGGCTGTAGAAAGTGATCGACAGGTATTTTTAACAGCATAAACTAATTGAAATCTTAAGCCGTTAAGGTAGCATATACTGTGGAAACAAAATGCAATTACAGAAAACTGTCTGTCTGTATTTTTATTCTAAGAAAAGTTAGTTCAGTCATTGACCAAAGGGTCAAAGCTGTCACTTCGTAACTAACAACGATCATAATGGTGGAATATATATTTATTAGAATATTAAAATTTCGAGCGATAACTCTAGATCTTTTAAGCGGGTGAAAAAATAAAACAGGAAAAACATAAGTTTATTTTAAAAAATGTATAGAGCTGTTTAGGTAAGTTATTAAATATTTAATATAAAAATTTTTTATCTTTAACAAATGAGCTACAATATACAGCATTTAAATTTGTTTTAAATAGTTTTTAGAGTCTCGTGCTACTTTTAATTCAGCAATTGAGAGTGTTATTTTTGCCTCTCTTGCAAACTGCTCTGTAAGAAGGAACAATAATAAATCACTTAAAGATACGCATATAGAGCTGCATCTCTATTTTTGTAGATTAGGAAACATGCACCATTGCAGCTATGAATTGTAAACTGGAACTAAAATCAAGCTAGTCAATACAATAGTTCGGCGATTTTCGACTTTCCCGCTCTAAATTATTTTTCGGAAAAGTCGAAAATCGCCAACACTTCAAATTCACACAGAATTATAATTGTAAGTTAAGGACCTATCAATCATATTAATTTTGACCAGTGTAGTAGGACAGTGGTTTTTTCACAATCAAGATCTGTAATTTGTGCTTTTGCTATTGTAATCAGTGCTTGTTCAATTGTTCTAGAAATTTGTATAGGCCTAGGTAGGCATAGGGAGTAACAACTGAATGATTCCATGAAATTAAGCCTATTTAATGCCAATTGCCAATGAATTCGAAGGCCTATGGTAAGGGTCTATTTTAGTTATGCTCTCTGTAATAGGCCTATGCCTATGGACCTAGTTATGGTAAAGCTGTTGAAATTTTATCTAATTTTATATAGGGTCTAGTATACTTATCCAGACAGTGGATTTTAGATATTATTTTCAGGTTTAGTTATATAGATTAATGATTGAACAGTGCAAGTTTCATAAAAAAGCAGTTGAGTAGTTTTTAAAAAATTAATTGCTTATATACCTAGATAGATACTTATTTATGCAGATTTTAGATATTATGTTTATAGTTCCTCTTTGTCTGCTTTGTTAATATAGTACTTGGCTATAGTAGCGGCTTCCAGACAATCCGGCGACAAGACAATCCGGCAACAGACAATCCGTCGATAGTCAATCTGGCAACAGATGATCTGGCAACAGATATTAAATCAACATATATTAGCATATATACGGATTAGTAGAGCTACTATTTTTAGCTCTTTGTACTTGTACTTAAATACTTTAATAACAATTACTTAAACTACAATTGTTGCAGTTATTACTGCTGTACTTATAGCTGTTGATTTTCAAAATATCATTTTCAAAGAAAGCTACCCCTATAAAAATAGTCTTAGCTTGTTTTTTACTGCCAAGTTTTATATTTACATGTACATGCGAAAAAGCAAATAGTTTAGAATATAATATTGGATCATAGTCATACAAATTTGATTTCTAAGCAGATTTAACTGATAAAATTGTATTCAGAAAGAAATTAATCTAGAATTTAGCTAAAACAATCTAGAAAAATTAGCCGGCAAAACACAACCTTTCTTTGAAAATAACATTTTGCAAATCAATAGCTATGTATAGCTGTAAAAATAAAACTGCAAAAATTAAAGTTCAGGTAATTGTTATTTAATTATTTAAGTATTACTAAGTAATAATAAAGAGCTAAAAATAATAGCTTAACTATATGCTGATATATCTTGATTTAATATCTGTCGCTGGATCATCTGTCGCCGGATTGACTGTCGCCAGATTGTCTGTCGCCGGATCGTCTTGTCGCCAGATTGACTGGATACCATAGTAGCTTACCCAAGAGGGTAAGGAGGGAGGTAATTGGCCCCTTTAGTCTATATCAAGACTTTAAAAAATCAAGAAGGACAAGTGCATTTTTGCCAAAATATAGAGCTACCCCCTTTGCCTCTCTCTTGACTCTTAGATCTTTATCCTTTAAAATCTATTTCCTTTTTCAATAAATTTCTGGGTATTCTATCTGGACCTTAGTTTTTTAAACCTCTCAATAGTAATCTACCCTACTTAATGTTTATTTTTCTTATTGATATTTTACAATAGTCCACTCTTTGATCACATGTATCCTAATGAGATTATCTAAGTGTGTTAGTTCTTTTCTTTAATATCTGATCTTCCCTCTTCTGTCTTTTCTTCTTTTCTTCTCTCTTTTCTCTTATCCTTTCTTCTCTTTTCCTTGATTTTTTCTTGTCTTTCCTCCACTTTATCTTCTTTCCTCTCTTTTTTATTCTCTTAACTTTCCTTTTTCTATCTCCCTCCTCTTCTCTATTCCCTTTCCTATCCCTTCTTTTGGCCTACAGTGATGCTCTAGGCTGTCTATTTAGTCTAGGTCCTCAAAATTAAAAAAATTTGCTTTCCTTAATCTAAGTAGTTCTTATTTCTTACTAGTCATATTCTTATTATTTACTAGTAGCATTCTTAGTTCTAAACTAGTAGCATTCTTGTTATATACCAAAAGGTCTATTACTAATATTTTATTTTTTGTATATATTTCTTAGAATAATTCTTCTTGGAATATATCTGCTATTTAAGAATTTAACTATCTAGTCTTTAGGTAAAACCAAGAGTAGAAAGTCATGAGTTTCTTTATACTATATATTTATCTCCAAGATCTATAAGTATGAGTATTTGTATTATATTTCTTTTATCTATTTATGAGTATTTTGCTCTTTTTAGAAATAAGAAAGTCTAAAATAGAATTCTCAATGTTTACTTGGAATACAACTGTAAGTCTTACATCTTACCAAATTTTGTATTTGTTTATACTAATTTTTTGGTTCATTTAAAGCAAAAAGTGAATGTGAATATCATTATAAAATGTGTATAAACTTTAAAAAAATATAGTAGAGTTGTATATACATTAAATTTGTACTAAATTTTTTGTTAGAAAAAGGAAAGTTTTCTATATATAATATTATATATTTTATATTTTTTAAACCTATTTTTTCTAAACTACATCTTATAATATGGTCTTAGTTTAAAACTTAGGTCTATTTTCATTTTGCAGTGTATTTACTCAAGATATAGGGCCATAGCACTCTTATGATGTCACAAAGCATGCTATCTTTAGACTTTGATTATGTAAGTATTTTTAAACTAAAAACTATTTTCTTGATGATAAATTAATGTTAATGTTTTATGCAGATATTGATACATAATATTGACACTTATGCTTGCTAATACAGAAGGTGCCATAGCCATACTCTTTCTAACATTACAACTTTATTTAGGCAAATTCATTCTAAATCTTTCTGAACAATTAATTCACATGCCAGAACTATTAAAAGAAATTTTAAGGAAAAACTTCATAAACAGAGAAACAGAACAAAATTTTAATGAATCCTATGTCACAGACAGTTTTTGATCACGAAGAGCTCCATCATCTGCCCCTGCCAGCATCTTGCCACCTGCTCGAGTCAGAAATTCTTCTGCGGGTTGGTCGCCTCGCCAATGGCCAGATCATCGCCCTGACCAGCTACCGATTGCTCATCCTTGTGCACAGATTTGTCAGCTGTGACAGTGTCCCGGAGTCAAGTCTTGATCCAGTCTTTGTCCAGCCGCTGCGTTGCATCTCTCGATTAATCACGGCAGGCATTGAGTTTACCGCTATTCGAGTTGAATTTGTTTTAATTGCCTCACCGCTTGCGCTGCAGTTTGCCAGTGCGGCTGAGGCTCTGAGCTGGGCGCGGCAGCTGGACCCGTCCGCCATCGCTGCGCTGCCCCATCTGCGTTGCAGTTTGAATTCGAGCAGTCTGACCGAAGATGAAGCTGCTGATCCGAACGAATTGATTGTTGCCATGGAAACCCGCCGGTTAGGCTTAACAGAAGCAAATGGCTGGCGGCTGAGCAAAGCGAATGAGGAGTACTCAGTCTGCAGCAGTTATTCCAGGTGAGGCTGAGAATTTGATCGTTTGAGAATTCTTATGGTGAGATTTTAAAAATCTAGATTTTTGTCACCGGTGAGATTTTGAAGATTTAGATTTTTGTTGATCTAGATTCTTGTCATCGGTGAGATTTTAAAGATCTAGATTCTTATCATCGATGAGATTTTGAAGATCTAGATTCTTTAAGGGTGAGATTTTGAGGATCTAGATTCTGTCAAGGCTGAGAATTTGATCGTTTGAGAATTCTTATGGTGAGATTTTAAAAATCTAGATTTTTGTCACTGGTGAGATTTTTAAGATTTAGATTCTTGTCATCGGTGAGATTTTAAAGATCTAGATTCTTGTCATCGGTGAGATTTTGAAGATCTAGATTCTTGTCATCGGTGAGATTTTGAAGATCTAGATTCTTGTCATCGGTGAGATTTTAAAGATCTAGATTCTTGTCATCGGTGAGATTTTAAAGATCTAGATTCTTGTCATTGGTGAGATTTTGAACATCTAAATTCTTGTCATCGGTGAGATTTTAAAGATCTAGATTCTTGTCATTGGTGAGATTTTGAGGATCTAGATTCTGTCAAGGGTGAGATTTTGAAGATCTAGATTCTTGCCAAGGGTAAGATTTTGAGGATCTAGATTCTGTCAAGGGTGAGATTTTGAAGATCTAGATTCTTGCCAAGGGTAAGATTTTGAGGATCTCGATTTTTGTTAAGGGTGAGATTTTTAATACCAGAATTTCTTAAAGTTAAGATTTTGCAGATTAGAGAGGGGTTCTGAGGGTGAGCATTTAAAATGCTGAGATTCTGTCACCAAACGATTGGTTGATAAGGTGAGATTTGAGGATACAAATTCCGTTCCTTGAAGATTCGAACCCTAACCAACTACAGACGTCACGTGACGCCAACGAAGCTGTCAGACGCGGAGCTCATCGCCTCAAGCAAATATCGGTCTCGCGGTCGGTTTCCCAGCATTGTTTGGCGTTGTCAAGGCAACGGCGCCGTTTTAGCGCGCTCCGGCCAGCCGCTGGTGGCGCTGCTTGGCTGGCGTTGCGAGGCCGACGAGAAATTGCTGGCCCTGATTGGCAACTCGGGCAGGGGCAGACTGCTCATTGCCGACGCCAGGACTTACAGGTATGACCTGCATGACTGGCTGTATGACCTGCATGACTGGCTGTATGACCTGCAGGACTGACTGATATGACCTGCATGACTGGCTGTATGACCTGCAGGACTGACTGATATGACCTGCATGACTGGCTGTATGACCTGCATGACTGGCTGTATGACCTTCATGACTGGCTGTATGACCTGCATGACTGACTGTATGACCTGCATGACTGGCTGTACCACCTGCATGACTGGCTGTATGACCTGCATGACTGGCTGTATGACCTGCATGACTGGCTGTATGACCTTCATGACTGGCTGTACGACCTGCATGACTGACTGTATGACCTGCATGACTGGCTGTACCACCTGCATGACTGGCTGTATGACCTGCATGACTGGCTGTATGATCCAAACGACTTGAACTGTACGACTCGAATGAGTGGCTCTATGACCGAAAGTACAACCTCATCCTCAGCAACTTCATAGCGTTTTTTCCAAACGGAGCAAAACTGCTGTGCTGAACTAATCCAGGACCTGCTTCCCAAGGGAAATGTCTTATTATAGCTAATTTAACCTGTAGCCGTTCATACTTCGCCGTGCCCGGCCTCTAATAAGCCCGGCTAATTTCTGCCCAATTATTATTGCCGAAACTGTCGCAAACTGTTCGAATCTATTTTTAGCTTGTACATATAGCTTCTACCATTCCCTACCCCTCCTGTCTGGCCGGCTAGGCGTGTTTATTATGGCATGCCACGTGACGGCTTTGCCTTAGGACTCAAAAACTCAACCTAAAATAGGTGTTGCATAAATGCACGCTTGTTCCATTATACACCCGCTATATCTGGTTTCTTTATCTAGACTAGCGTGAGCCAGTTTGAGTCACGTGACCAGTACTTGCTGGTGGTGTGAGCGACTCGATAATACTGTTGCAGGTGCTGCGTGTTATGCGTGTCGTACAATTATATGATATTAAATATTATGCACTTTATTTTCGCTGTCTGTATAGAACCAGTTGCGCGACATACTAACACTCCAGTGACTCTCCTGACACTCCAGTGACTCTCCTGACACTCCAGTGACTCTCCTGACACTCCAGTGACTCTCCTGACACTCTAGTGACTCTCCTGACACTCCAGTGACTCTCCTGACACTCTAGTGACTCTCCTGACACTCCAGTGACTCTCCTGACACTACAGTGACTCTCCTGACACTCCAGTGACTCTCCTGACACTCCAGTGACTCTCCTGACACTCCAGTGACTCTCCTGACACTCCAGTGACTCTCCTGACACTACAGTGACTCTCCTGACACTCCAGTGACTCTCCTGACACTCCAGTGACTCTCCTGACACTCCAGTGACTCTCCTGACACTACAGTGACTCTCCTGACACTCCAGTGACTCTCCTGACACTCCAGTGACTCTCCTGACACTCCAGTGACTCTCCTGACACTCCAGTGACTCTCCTGACACTCCAGTGACTCTCCTGACACTCCAGTGACTCTCCTGACACTACAGTGACTCTCCTGACACTCCAGTGACTTTCCTGACACTACAGTGACTCTCCTGACACTTCAGTGACTCTCCTGACACTACAGTGACTCTCCTGACACTCCAGTGACTCTCCTGACACTACAGTGACTCTCCTGACACTCCAGTGACTTTCCTGACACTACAGTGACTCTCCTGACACTTCAGTGACTCTCCTGACACTACAGTGACTCTCCTGACACTCCAGTGACTCTCCTGACACTACAGTGACTCTCCTGACACTTCAGTGACTCTTCTGACACTACAGTGACTCTCCTGACACTCCAGTGACTCTCCTGACACTACAGTGACTCTCCTGATACTCCAGTGACTCTCCTGACACTCTAGTGACTCTCCTGACACTACAGTGACTCTCCTGACACTTCAGTGACTCTCCTGACACTACAGTGACTCTCCTGACACTCCAGTGACTCTCCAGACACTACAGTGACTCTCCTGATACTCCAGTGACTCTCCTGACACTACAGTGACTCTCCTGACACTCCAGTGACTCTCCTGACACTACAGTGACTCTCCTGATACTCCAGTGACTCTCCTGACACTCTAGTGACTCTCCTGACACTACAGTGACTCTCCTGACACTCCAGTGACTTTCCTGACACTACAGTGACTCTCCTGACACTCCAGTGACTGTCAAAACACTCTAGTGACTCTCATGACACTCCAGTGACTCTTCCGACACTCAAGTGACTCTCCTGACACTCCAGTGACTCTCATGACCCTCTAGTGACTCTCCTGACACTCCAGTGACTCTCCTGACACTCTAGTGACTCTCCTGACACTCCAGTGACTCTCCTGACACTACAGTGACTCTCCTGACACTCCAGTGACTCTCCTGACACTCCAGTGACTCTCCTGACACTCCAGTGACTCTCCTGACACTCCAGTGACTCTCCTGACACTACAGTGACTCTCCTGACACTCCAGTGACTCTCCTGACACTCCAGTGACTCTCCTGACACTCCAGTGACTCTCCTGACACTACAGTGACTCTCCTGACACTCCAGTGACTCTCCTGACACTCCAGTGACTCTCCTGACACTCCAGTGACTCTCCTGACACTCCAGTGACTCTCCTGACACTCCAGTGACTCTCCTGACACTCCAGTGACTCTCCTGACACTCCAGTGACTCTCCTGACACTACAGTGACTCTCCTGACACTCCAGTGACTTTCCTGACACTACAGTGACTCTCCTGACACTTCAGTGACTCTCCTGACACTACAGTGACTCTCCTGACACTCCAGTGACTCTCCTGACACTACAGTGACTCTCCTGACACTCCAGTGACTTTCCTGACACTACAGTGACTCTCCTGACACTTCAGTGACTCTCCTGACACTACAGTGACTCTCCTGACACTCCAGTGACTCTCCTGACACTACAGTGACTCTCCTGACACTTCAGTGACTCTTCTGACACTACAGTGACTCTCCTGACACTCCAGTGACTCTCCTGACACTACAGTGACTCTCCTGATACTCCAGTGACTCTCCTGACACTCTAGTGACTCTCCTGACACTACAGTGACTCTCCTGACACTTCAGTGACTCTCCTGACACTACAGTGACTCTCCTGACACTCCAGTGACTCTCCAGACACTACAGTGACTCTCCTGATACTCCAGTGACTCTCCTGACACTACAGTGACTCTCCTGACACTCCAGTGACTCTCCTGACACTACAGTGACTCTCCTGATACTCCAGTGACTCTCCTGACACTCTAGTGACTCTCCTGACACTACAGTGACTCTCCTGACACTCCAGTGACTTTCCTGACACTACAGTGACTCTCCTGACACTCCAGTGACTGTCAAAACACTCTAGTGACTCTCATGACACTCCAGTGACTCTTCCGACACTCAAGTGACTCTCCTGACACTCCAGTGACTCTCATGACCCTCTAGTGACTCTCAAAACACTCTAGTGACTCTCATGACACTCCAGTGACTCTTCCGACACTCAAGTGACTCTCCCGACGCTCCAGTGACTCTCATGACACTCCATTAAACTCTCCTAACACGGCTATGACTGTTTCGACAAGCCATTAACTGTTTTGACATTCCATTGACTCTCCGGACCCTCATTGACTGTTCTGATACCTCCTAACAGTTTATTGACTCTCCTAACACCTCACAGACACTGTGACACCTCATTGACTCTTCTTATACTCGATCAATCGTTCTGACACCACATCCGCTACCTTTTTGAGTTCTGACCGAATTTCGAGCTTTGCCAGCACGGCAGCCCTACAAATTTGCAACCCGCCAATCCGCAGAAGCGCCCTGGCCAACCGCACAGTTGGTGGCGGCTTTGAAAACGGCAGCTACTATTCGAACTCTGAGATCGCCTTCCTTGAGCTGCCGAATTTGCATTCGATTCGGCAGAGCTTCCTTGCTATGCAGCAGAGAGCCTTGGCTCCGGACGCGGATTTTGCTGAGCTGGCAGACGCTGGCGGAGCGTGCCTTCTCGGCGAGCTGGAGAAGTCCCGCTGGCTGCAGCTTGTCTCGGCTCTGATGGGGCACGCCACGAGGCTGGCAGCCGCCCTTGTTGTTGATGGTGAGCTGGATTTGTGTTGACTTGGATTGCTGATCTATCCGATGGATTGCTAATCTATCCCATAGATTGCTAATCTATTCCATGGATTGGTAATCTATCCCATGGATTGCTAATCTATCCCATGGATTGCTAATCTATTCCATGGATTGCTAATCTATTCCATGGATTGCTAATCTATCCCATGGATTGCTAATCCATCTCTCCCAAACTACTCGCAGGCCGATCAGTTCTGGTCCACTGCTCGGACGGCTGGGATCGGACTCCCCAGCTCACCTGCCTGACTCTGTTGCTAAGCGACCCGCACTATCGCAGTTTGGCCGGCTTTCGAACTCTGCTAGACCGCGAGTGGCTGCAGTTCGGGCACAAGTTCGCCAGCCGCTGCGGCCCCGCTGAGCCCAACGAATGGTCGCCAATATTTGTGCAGTTTCTGGACTGCCTTCATCAGTTAATTAGCCAGTTTCCGGGCGAGTTTGAGTTCACGGATCTGCTGCTGCGCAGGCTGGCAACGCACTGCTATAGTGGCCTGTTCGGGCAGCTGAGCTGCAACTCTGATGCGGAGCGTTCGGCTGTTGCTATGGCAACTCAGCAGCGGTGGAGTCTGTGGAGCCTGTTCGAGCTGCAGGGAGTTCGGAATCTGTTCTATCAGCCCAGCCGCGAGGTGCTGTCCCCGGACATCGGGCTGGCTAGCCTGAGCATCTGGTCCGAGCTCTACGTTCAGGGCAGTCGGATGGCTCCGGACAGTGTCCGATGCGACCTGGACGGACTGCCGGTTGAGATTGAGCCGCCACAGGTGAATTTCTGTGTGGTTTCTATTCTAGCAGGATTGGCTAGAGATTTTGTTGTGGGATTTAGGATGTATAGAGCATCAATGATTTGGGATCCAGAGATAGATTGGAGTCTGAAGTCTTGAGATTGAAGTCTTAGAGATTATTGATTATGGATTCAGAGACTGGGATTATTGATTATGGATTCAGAGACTGGGATTATTGATTATGGATTCAGAGACTGGGATTATTGATTATGGATTCAGAGACTGGGATTATTGATTATGGATTTAGAGACTGGGATTATTGATTATGGATTCAGAGACTGGGATTATTGATTATGGATTCAGAGACTGGGATTATTGATTATGGATTCAGAGACTGGGATTATTGATTATGGATTCAGAGACTGGGATTATTGATTATGGATTCAGAGACTGGGATTATTGATTATGGATTCAGAGACTGGGATCATCAATGATTTGGGATTCAGAGACTGGGATCTAGGATGTGGGATTCAGATCGAGAATGTGCCACTTTGAGCTTTGAAGTCTTAGAGTCAACTCAGTAATAAAATCTTCATCTTCAATTTCTCACCTTCAGGCGCAGCTTCTCTCCCTCATCAACCAGCTGGAGACGACTCGCATTCAAGCGCGCCAACTGCAGGACCAGCTGAACTCTTCTCAGCTGGCATCAACATCGCCAGTTGTAGAATCACCAACTTTGGCCGCCTCTCTGCAGCAGCAGCCACCGAAGTCCTCTCTGCCCAGCATTGAAGTTGTTGACGGGGCCGACGCTCGCCGCTGCTTCACCCACTGGGTGCCCGACCACCAGCGAAGCAGGTGCGCCGGCTGCGCTGCGACATTCTGGAAAGCAATCAGGCGTCGGCATCATTGCCGCGCCTGTGGCGACGTGTTCTGCCACGCCTGCTGCTGCGAGTACGTGCAGCTGCCCAGCCAGCTGCTGTCGGGCCCCAGCCGGGTCTGCAGGCCCTGCGCCACCGCGGTCAGGAATGTCGTTCAGCAGGTCGAGTTTGGCGGCGGCAGCAGCGGCGACGGCGGCAACGATGATACCGCCGCTCTGACGGCAGCGGCAGCGGCGGCCGCTGCGGCGGCTGCAGTTCTTACTACACAGCAGATGCCGGCGCCTTCGATATCGATGACGTCATCGGACAGCCAGATTACCGTGAAATCTTAATTGATTCCTGTGGATTCTATTTTGCAAAACAATGATGTTCAACAATATATAGCTGGTAATTTCTAATCAGTAGCAAGTAAAGAAAGCTGTAAGTGTTTTGTTAGAATAGCTAGATAATTAAGATCAACTTGTTTCGATCAGTTCAGTAGTTAGGACGCTAAACCCGAGGCAGAAGTAATGTACATTTGCACTGAGCAAAGCGCAAGCGGGGCAGATAAATGTACATATAAATTTAAGCCCCGTCCCGACGCTGGAGGATTAAGTCCGTAAAAATAAAGAAAATATTTTATTGCCAACCGATTTTATTGAAGCGAATCACGTGACATGCCTTCGGGCCTACATGTACATTGGCGTTAACTAGCCCAGTTAATATTGTACACTGCTTTACGTACCCGCCTAGTCAATTAAAAAAATCAGGGATTGATTTTATTCCATGCCATGACCCCGTTTTATTGAGGGGTAGAGGCTGAAAACACGTGACGCTGATTCCTCCGGCCTAATGTACATTATTACCAGGCTAAACGCCCAGGACGCGAGAGAGCAATAAAATCTGCGAAGCAGCTTTGCGTGTGTTGATAAATAGGAAGAACTGGCTACTGGCCTACTGATTTGGAAGTAGCTTAGAAGCATATTCACAGGTTAATCAGATTTTTTATCGTTTTGTGTAAATAAGTATTCGCCATCGCCACATGATTTGCTCATCTGCCATTTTTCAATTGTAGTTTTTTTGACACTATAAAGCTGTAAAAATTTACACGTCAAGTGTTTTTAATACCATCATTTGTATTACCTTTGCATGCGTCAATTAGCTTTTTCGTGTCTCCTAATTGTGATAAAATCAAATTATCTGTGTATCGCTCTATTTTTTATAAGCTAAGAGTCTAGCATACTGTTAGTGTTTTATTAAATTGAACTCAAGTTTTCTTTACGTGCCTAATCGCTTAAGTGTTTAGAAATTCTTTTTCAAAAATTGATTTCAAGGGTTTCATTAATTCCACTGGCTTACGTAAGAAGTTCATGTCGAACTCGTGCATGCATTGCCTGCTCATTAAATAACCCCCGGCGAGTGCCAGGGAAATGTCTAACCAAATTCTAATAATGACCGGTGGATTTCGAAGTTTGTAACTAAACCTCACGTTCGACAACACTGTATAGTTAGGTGTATTGTGCAAGTCAAATTTTTCTATTTACATTATGCGGTGTATTGTTTTGTGCATAAGTTCAAGCGTCATTTTATCTAATTATAGCATATGTAATTATCTACAACCCGGGTGTACACTGGCCCAATATCAATACTCACCACCCCGCAATGTACACTGGCCCCTATCAACACCCACCACCCCGCAGTGTACACTGGTCCCTATCAACACCCACCACCCCGCAGTATACACTGGTCCCTATCAACACCCACCACCCCGCAGTATACACTGGCCCCTATCAACACCCACCACCCGACAGTGTACACTGGGCCCTATCAACACCCACCACCCCGCAGTATACACTGATCCCTATCAACACCCACCACCCCGCAGTATACACTGGTCCCTATCAACACCCACCACCCGACAGTGTACACTGGGCCCTATTAACACCCACCACCCCGCAGGGTACACCTAACGTCACCAATGTCTCTAATTCTAAGCGTTTCTTATGTAGTGACTATTTTTAATTACCGCACCTGTACGTTACTCCAGTACTCTGTAAAAGCGTTTTACATTAACTTTGGCATCAATATATCATTAGGAATCGCCCCACACCGAAAATGTGTTTCAATCGTCAGATTTTCAAGTAAAAAAATTCAGCAGATCCAACGAGTATGACTTATTAATTTCTTTTCAAATTCAAAGCTTCAAGACTGGCGAAACGGCATAAAATGGTTCATATTTTAATAATACGCACTGCCCACCGAAGGCCAAGGAGACACGCCGGCAATATCAACTAAAGGAACATAAGAGCCAGAACTGAGAGAAGTGTTCTTTCTGACGAAAATAGAATCAATAGAAGCGATGATGGTAGTGTAAATCCGGGAGTTGGGACTGTCGGACTGACTGACTGAATGGCAGCAAGATAAAAAAAACGCAAATCTATCGTTCTGAACTAGTCAAAGTACTTGCAGTAGTAAACTGTTATTAGTTTTGTCACCAGGAGAGCAAACAGAAGACAAACAAGTTAATTCGGGGGCTTGGAAGACCTACTCGCTCGCTCACTGTCACACAGGAGGGGGGGGCTAAAAAATTAATTCCGCTATTTGAGTAACCCAGTCCGAGGGCCAAGCAGTTCAGGCATAGTAGTTAGGCGACACCAGCAGGTCCGTGAGCACTAGCAGCTGCTCCTCGGTGAACATGTCCTTGTCGGCGTGCCACGTCTCCTGGTGGGTCCGCTTGAAGCTGGCCAGGGTGCTGCGAACCGAGCTTTTTATTGGCTCGGGGTCGTTCACGTGCTGGCACAGCTGCATCAGCACGGGCGGCAGGTGCGCCGGGACATCGTAGGGCGCCGATTCAACTATGGAGCAGAGGCCGAGCACCCCGCTATGCCTGGCGTTCACCTGGCCGAGCTCCGGGCCGCTGCCGCCCGGCTGCCGCTTCCTCAGGCGGGTGCGCGCACAGGCGCTGCAGGTCGGGCAGCAGCTGGGCTCCGTCATCAGTCAGCCGGAGGTAGCCGCAGCGCAGCAGGCCCGACAGCGTCCCGAGGCCGCCTTGCGCACGTCCAGACTGTCGTCCTGCAGCAGGCGGAGCACCAGGCGGCGAACTCGGGAGGGCAGGTCGCCTGGAGATGTCAGGAGAAAATTATCGGTAAAGACATTGAGCTGTCAGGAGAGACACTGAGGTGTCAGGAGAGACACTGAGGTGTCAGGAAAGCCATTTAGGTGTCAGGAAGGACATGGAGGTTTCAGGAGAGACACTGAGGTGTCAGGAGAAACACAGAGGTGTCAGGAGAGACACTGAGGTGTCAGGAAAGCCATTTAGGTGTCAGGAAGGACATGGAGGTTTCAGGAGAGACACTGAGGTGTCAGGAGAAACACAGAGGTGTCAGGAGAGACACTGAGGTGTCAGGAAAGCCATTTAGGTGTCAGGAAGGACATGGAGGTTTCAGGAGAGACACTGAGGTGTCAGGAGAAACACAGAGGTGTCAGGAGAGACACTGAGGTGTCAGGAAAGCCATTTAGGTGTCAGGAAGGACATGGAGGTTTCAGGAGAGACACTGAGGTGTCAGGAGAAACACAGAGGTGTCAGGAGAGACACTGAGGTGTCAGGAAAGCCATTTAGGTGTCAGGAAGGACATGGAGGTTTCAGGAGAGACACTGAGGTGTCAGGAGAAACACAGAGGTGTCAGGAGAGACACTGAGGTGTCAGGAAAGCCATTTAGGTGTCAGGAAGGACATGGAGGTTTCAGGAGAGACACTGAGGTGTCAGGAGAAACACAGAGGTGTCAGGAAAGCCATTTAGGTGTCAGGAAAGCCATTTAGGTGTCAGGAAAGACATGGAGGTGTCAGGAGAGACACTGAGGTGAAAAAAGACAGAAGATCCCAGATGCAGGCCACTCACCAGCGGCCATGACAAACAGGTTGAAGAACACGCAGCACTGCAGCAGCCTGAGCAGGCATTCCCGCGACTTCCAGGAAATCAAGCTGGTCGACAGCTGTTCAAAACGGTCCACAAGCTGCGGAGCAACCTCAGAAGTGACAGGGAGCACGGCGAACATGTCCAAAGCCGCTTGCAAGTCTTTGTCCAGCATCAGATCGAAGCTGGAGATTTGCAGCAGTTCGAGCATCGGCGGCAGCAGCAGCCAGATGGACTCATTCGGCTGGGTTGATGCCGAATAGCCAGCCTGGTTAACTGCA
>NIVC01003197.1:0-80000 GCA_002269645.1 Macrostomum lignano
GAAATCTGTTCGAGTTGAGTCTGTAGGTTAGGTGGACCAGCTACTGAGAGCCAAGCCTCAAAACAGACTGAGAGAGCTGCTTCAGTTGTGTCTGTAGGTTATGTGGACCACCTAAGAGCCAGAGCCTCAAACAGACAGAGAAATCTGTTCGAGTTGTGTCTGTAGGTTAGGTGGACCAGCTACTCCACAGCACTTCTAGGCGACAATCTGAGCCAGGAATCTCCGAGAGCCTCTCTTACACATCCAGATGTTCTGCCTTGATGCTGGACTAGCTCACTTTCTAGGAATCTGTTCTGATTGCATTCTAACAAACTGAAGCATTCTCGGCACTAAACTTTCTCGGCGCTCTGAGATCCAGAGCCTCAGACAGACAGAGAAATCTGATCGAGTTGTGTCTGTAGGTTAGGTGGACCAGCTACTCCACAGCACTTCTAGGCGACAATCTGAGCCAGGAATCTCCGAGAGCCTCTCTTTACACATCCAGATGTTCTGCCTTGATGCTGGACTAGCTCACTTTCTAGGAATCTGTTCTGATTGCATTCTAACAAACTGAAGCATTCTCGGCACTAAACTTTCTCGGCGGCTCTGAGAGCCAGAGCCTTAAACAGACAGAGAAATCTGTTCGAGTTGTGTCTGTAGGTTAGGTGGACCAGCTACTGAGAGCCAAAGCCTCAAACAGACTGAGAGAGCTGTTTCAGTTGTGTCTGTAGGTTATGTGGACCACCTAAGAGCAGAGCCTCAAACAGACAGAGAAATCTGTTCGAGTTGTGTCTGTAGGTTAGGTGAGACCAGCTATTCTACAGCACTTCTAGGCGATAATCTGAGCCAGGAATCTCCGAGAGCCTCTCGTTACACATCCAGATGTTCTGCCTTGATGCTGGACTAGCTCACTTTCTAGGAAATCTGTTCTGATTGCATTCTAACAAACTGAAGCATTCTCGGCACTAAACTTTCTCGGCGGCTCTGAGATCAGAGCCTCAGACAGACAGAGAAATCTGTTCGAGTTGAGTCTGTAGGTTAGGTGGACCAGCTATTCTACAGCACTTCTAGCGATAATCTGAGCCAGGAATCTCCGAGAGCTCTCTTTACAATCCAGATGTTCTGCCTTGATGCTGGACTAGCTCACTTTCTAGGAATCTGTTCTGATTACATTCTAACAAACTGAAGCATTCTCGGCACTAAACTTTCTCGGCGGCTCTGAGAGCCAGAGCCTTAAACAGACAGAGAAATCTGTTCGAGTTGTGTCTGTAGGTTAGGTGGACCAGCTACTGAGAGCCAAAGCCTCAAACAGACTGAGAGAGCTGCTTCAGTTGTGTCTGTAGGTTATGTGGACCACCTAAGAGCCAGAGCCTCAAACAGACAGAGAATCTGTTCGAGTTGTGTCTGTAGGTTAGGTGGACCAGCTATTCTACGCACTTCTAGGCGATAATCTGAGCCAGGAATCTCCGAGAGCCTCTCGTTACACATTCTCAGATGTTCTGCCTTGATGCTGGACTAGCTCACTTTCTAGAATCTGTTCTGATTGCATTCTAACAAACTGAAGCATTCTCGGCACTAAACTTTCTCGGCGGCTCTGAGATCCAGAGCCTCAGACAGAAAGAGAAATCTGATCGAGTTGTGTCTGTAGGTTAGGTGGACCAGCTATTCTACAGCACTTCTAGGCGATAATCTGAGCCAGGAATCTCCGAGAGCCTCTCGTTACACATCAGATGTTCTGCCTTGATGCTGGACTAGCTCACTTTCTAGGAATCTGTTCTGATTGCATTCTAACAAACTGAAGCATTCTCGGCACTAAACTTTCTCGGCGGCTCTGAGAGCCAGAGCCTCAAACAGACAGAGAAATCTGTTCGAGTTGTGTCTGTAGGTTAGGTGGACAGCTATTCTACAGCACTTCTAGGCGATAATCTGAGCCAGGAATCTCGAGAGCCTCTCGTTACACATCCAGATGTTCTGCCTTGATGCTGGACTAGCTCACTTTCTAGAATCTGTTCTGATTGCATTCTAACAAACTGAAGCATTCTCGGCACTAAACTTTCTCGGCGGCTCTGAGATCCAGAGCCTCAGACAGACAGAGAAATCTGTTCGAGTTGAGTCTGTAGGTTAGGTGGACCAGCTATTCTACAGCACTTCTAGGCGATAATCTGAGCCAGGAATCTCCGAGAGCTCTCTTTACACATCCAGATGTTCTGCCTTGATGCTGGACTAGCTCACTTTCTAGGAATCTGTTCTGATTACATTCTAACAAACTGAAGCATTCTCGGCACTAAACTTTCTCGCGGCTCTGAGAGCCAGAGCCTTAAACAGACAGAGAAATCTGTTCGAGTTGTGTCTGTAGGTTAGGTGGACCAGCTACTGAGAGCCAAAGCCTCAAACAGACTGAGAGAGCTGCTTCAGTTGTGTCTGTAGGTTATGTGGACCACCTAAGAGCCAGAGCCTCAACAGACAGAGAAAATCTGTTCGAGTTGTGTCTGTAGGTTAGGTGGAACCAGCTATTCTACAGCACTTCTAGGCGACAATCTGAGCCAGGAATCTCCGAGAGCTCTCGTTACACATCCAGATGTTCTGCCTTGATGCTGGACTAGCTCACTTTCTAGGAATCTGTTCTGATTGCATTCTAACAAACTGAAGCATTCTCGGCACTAAACTTTCTCGGCGGCTCTGAGATCCAGAGCCTCAGACAGACAGAGAAATCTGATCGAGTTGTGTCTGTAGGTTAGGTGGACCAGCTATTCTACAGCACTTCTAGGCGATAATCTGAGCCAGGAATCTCCGAGAGCCTCTCGTTACACATCCAGATGTTCTGCCTTGATGCTGGACTAGCTCACTTTCTAGGAATCTGTTCTGATTGCATTCTAACAAACTGAATGAAGCATTCTCGGCACTAAACTTTCTCGGCGGCTCTGAGAGCCAGAGCCTCAAACAGACAGAGAAATCTGTTCGAGTTGTGTCTGTAGGTTAGGTGGACCAGCTATTCTACAGCACTTCTAGGCGATAATCTGAGCAGCAGGAATCTCCGAGAGCCTCTCGTTACACATCCAGATGTTCTGCCTTGATGCTGGACTAGCTCACTTTCTAGGAATCTGTTCTGATTGCATTCTAACAAACTGAAGCATTCTCGGCACTAAACTTTCTCGGCGGCTCTGAGATTAAGAGCCTCAGACAGACAGAGAAATCTGTTCGAGTTGAGTCTGTAGGTTAGGTGGACCAGCTACTCCACAGCACTTCTAGGCGATAATCTGAGCCAGGAGTCTCCGAGAGACTTTCGTTACACATCCAGATGTTCTGCCTTGATGCTGGACTAGCTCACTTTCTAGGAATCTGTTCTGATTACATTCTAACAAACTGAAGCATTCTCGGCACTAAACTTTCTCGGCGGCTCTGAGAGCCAGAGCCTTAAACAGACAGAGAAATCTGTTCGAGTTGTGTCTGTAGGTTAGGTGGACCAGCTACTGAGAGCCAAAGCCTCAAACAGACTGAGAGAGCTGCTTCAGTTGTGTCTGTAGGTTATGTGGACCACTAAGAGCCAGAGCCTCAAACAGACAGAGAAATCTGTTCGAGTTGTGTCTGTAGGTTAGGTGGACCAGCTACTCCACAGCACTTCTAGGCGACAATCTGAGCCAGGAATCTCGAGAGCCTCTCTTTACACATCCAGATGTTCTGCCTTGATGCTGGACTAGCTCCTTTCTAGGAATCTGTTCTGATTGCATTCTAACAAACTGAAGCATTCTCGGCACTAAACTTTCTCGGCGGCTCTGAGATCCAGAGCCTCAGACAGACAGAGAAATCTGATCGAGTTGTGTCTGTAGGTTAGGTGGACCAGCTACTCCACAGCACTTCTAGGCGACAATCTGAGCCAGGAATCTCCGAGAGCCTCTCTTTACACATCCAGATGTTCTGCCTTGATGCTGGACTAGCTCACTTTCTAGGAATCTGTTCTGATTGCATTCTAACAAACTGAAGCATTCTCGGCACTAAACTTTCTCGGCGGCTCTGAGAGCCAGAGCCTTAAACAGACAGAGAAATCTGTTCGAGTTGTGTCTGTAGGTTAGGTGGACCAGCTACTGAGAGCCAAAGCCTCAACAGACTGAGAAGCTGTTTCAGTTGTGTCTGTAGGTTATGTGGACCACCTAGAGCCAGAGCCTCAAACAGACAGAGAATCTGTTCGAGTTGTGTCTGTAGGTTAGGTAGACCAGCTATTCTACAGCACTTCTAGGCGATAATCTGAGCCAGAATCTCCGAGAGCCTCTCGTTACACATCCAGATGTTCTGCCTTGATGCTGGACTAGCTCACTTTCTAGGAATCTTTCTGATTGCATTCTAACAAACTGAAGCATTCTCGGCACTAAACTTTCTCGGCGGCTCTGAGATCCAGAGCCTCAGACAGACAGAGAAATCTGTTCGAGTTGAGTCTGTAGGTTAGGTGGACCAGCTATTCTACAGCACTTCTAGGCGACAATCTGAGCCAGGAATCTCCGAGAGCCTCTCTTTACACATCCAGATGTTCTGCCTTGATGCTGGACTAGCTCACTTTCTAGGAATCTGTTCTGATTACATTCTAACAAACTGAAGCATTCTCGGCACTAAACTTTCTCGGCGGCTCTGAGAGCCAGAGCCTTAAACAGACAGAGAAATCTGTTCGAGTTGTGTCTGTAGGTTAGGTGGACAGCTACTGAGAGCCAAAGCCTCAAACAGACTGAGAGAGCTGCTTCAGTTGTGTCTGTAGGTTATGTGGACCACCTAAGAGCCAGAGCCTCAAACAGACAGAGAAATCTGTTCGAGTTGTGTCTGTAGGTTAGGTGGACCAGCTATTCTACAGCACTTCTAGGCGATAATCTGAGCCAGGAATCTCGAGAGCCTCTCGTTACACATCCAGATGTTCTGCCTTGATGCTGGACTAGCTCACTTTCTAGGAATCTGTTCTGATTGCATTCTAACAAACTGAAGCATTCTCGGCACTAAACTTTCTCGGCGGCTCTGAGATCCAGAGCCTCAGACAGACAGAGAAATCTGTTCGAGTTTGTGTCTGTAGGTTAGGTGGACCAGCTATTCTACAGCACTTCTAGGCGATAATCTGAGCCAGGAATCTCCGAGAGCCTCTCGTTACACATCCAGATGTTCTGCCTTGATGCTGGACTAGCTCACTTTCTAGGAATCTGTTCTGATTGCTTCTAACAAACTGAAGCATTCTCGGCACTAAACTTTCTCGGCGGCTCTGAGAGCCAGACCTCAAAACAGACAGAGAAATCTGTTCGAGTTGTGTCTGTAGGTTAGGTGGACCAGCTATTCTACAGCACTTCTAGGCGATAATCTGAGCCAGGAATCTCGAGAGCCTCTCGTTACACATCCAGATGTTCTGCCTTGATGCTGGACTAGCTCACTTTCTAGGAATCTGTTCTGATTGCATTCTAACAAACTGAAGCATTCTCGGCACTAAACTTTCTCGGCGGCTCTGAGATTAAGAGCCTCAGACAGACAGAGAAATCTGTTCGAGTTGAGTCTGTAGGTTAGGTGGACCAGCTACTCCACAGCACTTCTAGGCGATAATCTGAGCCAGGAGTCTCCGAGAGACTTTCGTTACACATCCAGATGTTCTGCCTTGATGCTGGACTAGCTCACTTTCTAGGAATCTGTTCTGATTACATTCTAACAAACTGAAGCATTCTCGGCACTAAACTTTCTCGGCGGCTCTGAGAGCCAGAGCCTTAAACAGACAGAGAAATCTGTTCGAGTTGAGTCTGTAGGTTAGGTGGACCAGCTACTCCACAGCACTTCTAGGCGATAATCTGAGCCAGGAATCTCCGAGAGCCTCTCGTTACACATCCAGATGTTCTGCCTTGATGCTGGACTAGCTCACTTTCTAGGAATCTGTCTTTGCATTCTAACAAACTGAAGCATTCTCGGCACTAAACTTTCTCGGCGGCTCTGAGAGCCAGAGCCTTAAACAGACAGAGAAATCTGTTCGAGTTGTGTCTGTAGGTTAGGTGGACCAGCTACTGAGAGCCAAAGCCTCAAACAGACTGAGAGAGCTGCTTCAGTTGTGTCTGTAGGTTATGTGGACCACCTAAGAGCCAGAGCCTCAAACAGACAGAGAAATCTGTTCGAGTTGTGTCTGTAGGTTAGGTGGACCAGCTATTCTACAGCACTTCTAGGCGATAATCTGAGCCAGGAATCTCCGAGAGCCTCTCGTTACACATCCAGATGTTCTGCCTTGATGCTGGACTAGCTCACTTTCTAGGAATCTGTTCTTATTGCATTCTAACAAACTGAAGCATTCTCGGCACTAAACTTTCTCGGCGGCTCTGAGATCCAGAGCCTCAGACAGACAGAGAAATCTAATCGAGTTGTGTCTGTAGGTTAGGTGGACCAGCTACTCCACAGCACTTCTAGGCGACAATCTGAGCCAGGAATCTCCGAGAGCCTCTCTTTACACATCCAGATGTTCTGCCTTGATGCTGGACTAGCTCACTTTCTAGGAATCTGTTCTGATTGCATTCTAACAAACTGAAGCATTCTCGGCACTAAACTTTCTCGGCGGCTCTGAGAGCCAGAGCCTTAAACAGACAGAGAAATCTGTTCGAGTTGTGTCTGTAGGTTAGGTGGACCAGCTACTGAGAGCCAAAGCCTCAAACAGACTGAGAGAGCTGCTTCAGTTGTGTCTGTAGGTTATGTGGACCACCTAAGAGCCAGAGCCTCAAACAGACAGAGAAATCTGTTCGAGTTGTGTCTGTAGGTTAGGTGGACCAGCTACTCCACAGCACTTCTAGGCGACAATCTGAGCCAGGAATCTCCGAGAGCCTCTCTTTACACATCCAGATGTTCTGCCTTGATGCTGGACTAGCTCACTTTCTAGGAATCTGTTTCTGATTGCATTCTAACAAACTGAAGCATTCTCGGCACTAAACTTTCTCGGCGGCTCTGAGAGCCAGAGCCTTAAACAGACAGAGAAATCTGTTCGAGTTGTGTCTGTAGGTTAGGTGGACCAGCTACTGAGAGCCAAAGCCTCAAACAGACTGAGAGAGCTGCTTCAGTTGTGTCTGTAGGTTATGTGGACCACCTAAGAGCCAGAGCCTCAAACAGACAGAGAAATCTGTTCGAGTTGTGTCTGTAGGTTAGGTGGACCAGCTATTCTACAGCACTTCTAGGCGATAATCTGAGCCAGGAATCTCCGAGAGCCTCTCGTTACACATCCAGATGTTCTGCCTTGATGCTGGACTAGCTCACTTTCTAGGAATCTGTTCTGATTGCATTCTAACAAACTGAAGCATTCTCGGCACTAAACTTTCTCGGCGGCTCTGAGATCCAGAGCCTCAGACAGACAGAGAAATCTGATCGAGTTGTGTCTGTAGGTTAGGTGGACCAGCTACTCCACAGCACTTCTAGGCGACAATCTGAGCCAGGAATCTCCGAGAGCCTCTCTTTACACATCCAGATGTTCTGCCTTGATGCTGGACTAGCTCACTTTCTAGGAATCTGTTCTGATTGCATTCTAACAAACTGAAGCATTCTCGCACTAAACTTTCTCGGCGGCTCTGAGAGCCAGAGCCTTAAACAGACAGAGAAATCTGTTCGAGTTGTGTCTGTAGGTTAGGTGGACCAGCTACTGAGAGCCAAAGCCTCAAACAGACTGAGAGAGGCGTTCAGTTGTGTCTGTAGGTTATGTGGACCACCTAAGAGCCAGAGCCTCAAACAGACAGAGAAATCTGTTCGAGTTGTGTCTGTAGGTTAGGTGGACCAGCTATTCTACAGCACTTCTAGGCGATAATCTGAGCAGGAATCTCCGAGAGCCTCTCGTTACACATCCAGATGTTCTGCCTTGATGCTGGACTAGCTCACTTTCTAGGAATCTGTTTCTGATTGCATTCTAACAAACTGAAGCATTCTCGGCACTAAACTTTCTCGGCGGCTCTGAGATCCAGAGCCTCAGACAGACAGAGAAATCTGATCGAGTTGTGTCTGTAGGTTAGGTGGACCAGCTACTCCACAGCACTTCTAGGCGACAATCTGAGCCAGGAATCTCCGAGAGCCTCTCTTTACACATCCAGATGTTCTGCCTTGATGCTGGACTAGCTCACTTTCTAAGAATCTGTTCTGATTGCATTCTAACAAACTGAAGCATTCTCGGCACTAAACTTTCTCGGCGGCTCTGAGAGCCAGAGCCTTAAACAGACAGAGAAATCTGTTCGAGTTGTGTCTGTAGGTTAGGTGGACCAGCTACTGAGAGCCAAAGCCTCAACAGACTGAGAGAGCTGCTTCAGTTGTGTCTGTAGGTTATGTGGACCACCTAAGAGCCAGAGCCTCAAACAGACAGAGAAATCTGTTCGAGTTGTGTCTGTAGGTTAGGTGGACCAGCTACTCCACAGCACTTCTAGGCGATAATCTGAGCCAGGAATCTCCGAGAGCCTCTCGTTACACATCCAGATGTTCTGCCTTGATGCTGGACTAGCTCACTTTCTAGGAATCTGTTCTGATTGCATTCTAACAAACTGAAGCATTCTCGGCACTAAACTTTCTCGGCGGCTCTGAGATCCAGAGCCTCAGACAGACAGAGAAATCTGTTCGAGTTGAGTCTGTAGGTTAGGTGGACCAGCTACTCCACAGCACTTCTAGGCGATAATCTGAGCCAGGAGTCTCCGAGAGACTTTCGTTACACATCCAGATGTTCTGCCTTGATGCTGGACTAGCTCACTTTCTAGGAATCTGTTCTGATTACATTCTAACAAACTGAAGCATTCTCGGCACTAAACTTTCTCGGCGGCTCTGAGAGCCAGAGCCTTAAACAGACAGAGAAATCTGTTCGAGTTGTGTCTGTAGGTTAGGTGGACCAGCTACTGAGAGCCAAAGCCTCAAACAGACTGAGAGAGCTGCTTCAGTTGTGTCTGTAGGTTATGTGGACCACCTAAGAGCCAGAGCCTCAAACAGACAGAGAAATCTGTTCGAGTTGTGTCTGTAGGTTAGGTGGACCAGCTATTCTACAGCACTTCTAGGCGATAATCTGAGCCAGGAATCTCCGAGAGCCTCTCGTTACACATCCAGATGTTCTGCCTTGATGCTGGACTAGCTCACTTTCTAGGAATCTGTTCTGATTGCATTCTAACAAACTGAAGCATTCTCGGCACTAAACTTTCTCGGCGGCTCTGAGATCCAGAGCCTCAGACAGACAGAGAAATCTGTTCGAGTTGTGTCTGTAGGTTAGGTGGACCAGCTACTCCACAGCACTTCTAGGCGATAATCTGAGCCAGGAGTCTCCGAGAGACTTTCGTTACACATCCAGATGTTCTGCCTTGATGCTGGACTAGCTCACTTTCTAGGAATCTGTTCTGATTACATTCTAACAAACTGAAGCATTCTCGGCACTAAACTTTCTCGGCGGCTCTGAGAGCCAGAGCCTCAAACAGACAGAGAAATCTGTTCGAGTTGAGTCTGTAGGTTAGGTGGACCAGCTATTCTACAGCACTTCTAGGCGATAATCTGAGCCAGGAATCTCCAAGAGCCTCTCGTTACACATCCAGATGTTCTGCCTTGATGCTGGACTAGCTCACTTTCTAGGAATCTGTTCTGATTGCATTCTAACAAACTGAAGCATTTTCTGCACTAAACTTTCTCGGCGGCTCTGAGAGCCAGAGCCTTAAACAGACAGAGAAATCTGTTCGAGTTGTGTCTGTAGGTTAGGTGGACCAGCTACTGAGAGCCAAAGCCTCAAACAGACTGAGAGAGCTGCTTCAGTTGTGTCTGTAGGTTATGTGGACCACCTAAGAGCCAGAGCCTCAAACAGACAGAGAAATCTGTTCGAGTTGTGTCTGTAGGTTAGGTGGACCAGCTATTCTACAGCACTTCTAGGCGATAATCTGAGCCAGGAATCTCCGAGAGCCTCTCGTTACACATCCAGATGTTCTGCCTTGATGCTGGACTAGCTCACTTTCTAGGAATCTGTTCTGATTGCATTCTAACAAACTGAAGCATTCTCGGCACTAAACTTTCTCGGCGGCTCTGAGATCCAGAGCCTCAGACAGACAGAGAAATCTGATCGAGTTGTGTCTGTAGGTTAGGTGGACCAGCTACTCCACAGCACTTCTAGGCGACAATCTGAGCCAGGAATCTCCGAGAGCCTCTCTTTACACATCCAGATGTTCTGCCTTGATGCTGGACTAGCTCACTTTCTAGAATCTGTTCTGATTGCATTCTAACAAACTGAAGCATTCTCGGCACTAAACTTTCTCGGCGGCTCTGAGAGCCAGAGCCTTAAACAGACAGAGAAATCTGTTCGAGTTGTGTCTGTAGGTTAGGTGGACCAGCTACTGAGAGCCAAAGCCTCAAACAGACTGAGAGAGGCGTTCAGTTGTGTCTGTAGGTTATGTGGACCACCTAAGAGCCAGAGCCTCAAACAGACAGAGAAATCTGTTCGAGTTGTGTCTGTAGGTTAGGTGGACCAGCTATTCTACAGCACTTCTAGGCGATAATCTGAGCCAGGAATCTCCGAGAGCTCTCGTTACACATCCAGATGTTCTGCCTTGATGCTGGACTAGCTCACTTTCTAGGAATCTGTTCTGATTGCATTCTAACAAACTGAAGCATTCTCGGCACTAAACTTTCTCGGCGGCTCTGAGATCCAGAGCCTCAGACAGACAGAGAAATCTGATCGAGTTGTGTCTGTAGGTTAGGTGGACCAGCTACTCCACAGCACTTCTAGGCGACAATCTGAGCCAGGAATCTCCGAGAGCCTCTCTTTACACATCCAGATGTTCTGCCTTGATGCTGGACTAGCTCACTTTCTAGGAATCTGTTCTGATTGCATTCTAACAAACTGAAGCATTCTCGCACTAAACTTTCTCGGCGGCTCTGAGAGCCAGAGCCTTAAACAGACAGAGAAATCTGTTCGAGTTGTGTCTGTAGGTTAGGTGGACCAGCTACTGAGAGCCAAAGCCTCAAACAGACTGAGAGAGCTGCTTCAGTTGTGTCTGTAGATTATGTGGACCACCTAAGAGCCAGAGCCTCAAACAGACAGAGAAATCTGTTCGAGTTGTGTCTGTAGGTTAGGTGGACCAGCTATTCTACAGCACTTCTAGGCGATAATCTGAGCCAGGAATCTCCGAGAGCCTCTCGTTACACATCCAGATGTTCTGCCTTGATGCTGGACTAGCTCACTTTCTAGGAATCTGTTCTGATTGCATTCTAACAAACTGAAGCATTCTCGGCACTAAACTTTCTCGGCGGCTCTGAGATCCAGAGCCTCAGACAGACAGAGAAATCTGTTCGAGTTGAGTCTGTAGGTTAGGTGGACCAGCTACTCCACAGCACTTCTAGGCGATAATCTGAGCCAGGAGTCTCCGAGAGACTTTCGTTACACATCCAGATGTTCTGCCTTGATGCTGGACTAGCTCACTTTCTAGGAATCTGTTCTGATTACATTCTAACAAACTGAAGCATTCTCGGCACTAAACTTTCTCGGCGGCTCTGAGAGCCAGAGCCTTAAACAGACAGAGAAATCTGTTCGAGTTGTGTCTGTAGGTTAGGTGGACCAGCTACTGAGAGCCAAAGCCTCAAACAGACTGAGAGAGCTGCTTCAGTTGTGTCTGTAGGTTATGTGGACCACCTAAGAGCCAGAGCCTCAAACAGACAGAGAAATCTGTTCGAGTTGTGTCTGTAGGTTAGGTGGACCAGCTTTTCTACAGCACTTCTAGGCGATAATCTGAGCCAGGAATCTCCGAGAGCCTCTCGTTACACATCCAGATGTTCTGCCTTGATGCTGGACTAGCTCACTTTCTAGGAATCTGTTCTGATTGCATTCTAACAAACTGAAGCATTCTCGGCACTAAACTTTCTCGGCGGCTCTGAGATCCAGAGCCTCAGACAGACAGAGAAATCTGTTCGAGTTGAGTCTGTAGGTTAGGTGGACCAGCTACTCCACAGCACTTCTAGGCGATAATCTGAGCCAGGAGTCTCCGAGAGACTTTCGTTACACATCCAGATGTTCTGCCTTGATGCTGGACTAGCTCACTTTCTAGGAATCTGTTCTGATTACATTCTAACAAACTGAAGCATTCTCGGCACTAAACTTTCTCGGCGGCTCTGAGAGCCAGAGCCTTAAACAGACAGAGAAATCTGTTCGAGTTGTGTCTGTAGGTTAGGTGGACCAGCTACTGAGAGCCAAAGCCTCAAACAGACTGAGAGAGCTGCTTCAGTTGTGTCTGTAGGTTATGTGGACCACCTAAGAGCCAGAGCCTCAAACAGACAGAGAAATCTGTTCGAGTTGTGTCTGTAGGTTAGGTGGACCAGCTATTCTACAGCACTTCTAGGCGATAATCTGAGCCAGGAATCTCCGAGAGCCTCTCGTTACACATCCAGATGTTCTGCCTTGATGCTGGACTAGCTCACTTTCTAGGAATCTGTTCTGATTGCATTCTAACAAACTGAAGCATTCTCGGCACTAAACTTTCTCGGCGGCTCTGAGATCCAGAGCCTCAGACAGACAGAGAAATCTGTTCGAGTTGTGTCTGTAGGTTAGGTGGACCAGCTACTCCACAGCACTTCTAGGCGATAATCTGAGCCAGGAGTCTCCGAGAGACTTTCGTTACACATCCAGATGTTCTGCCTTGATGCTGGACTAGCTCACTTTCTAGGAATCTGTTCTGATTACATTCTAACAAACTGAAGCATTCTCGGCACTAAACTTTCTCGGCGGCTCTGAGATCCAGAGCCTCAGACAGACAGAGAAATCTGTTCGAGTTGAGTCTGTAGGTTAGGTGGACCAGCTACTCCACAGCACTTCTAGGCGATAATCTGAGCCAGGAGTCTCCGAGAGACTTTCGTTACACATCCAGATGTTCTGCCTTGATGCTGGACTAGCTCACTTTCTAGGAATCTGTTCTGATTACATTCTAACAAACTGAAGCATTCTCGGCACTAAACTTTCTCGGCGGCTCTGAGAGCCAGAGCCTTAAACAGACAGAGAAATCTGTTCGAGTTGTGTCTGTAGGTTAGGTGGACCAGCTACTGAGAGCCAAAGCCTCAAACAGACTGAGAGAGCTGCTTCAGTTGTGTCTGTAGGTTATGTGGACCACCTAAGAGCCAGAGCCTCAAACAGACAGAGAAATCTGTTCGAGTTGTGTCTGTAGGTTAGGTGGACCAGCTATTCTACAGCACTTCTAGGCGATAATCTGAGCCAGGAATCTCCGAGAGCCTCTCGTTACACATCCAGATGTTCTGCCTTGATGCTGGACTAGCTCACTTTCTAGGAATCTGTTCTGATTGCATTCTAACAAACTGAAGCATTCTCGGCACTAAACTTTCTCGGCGGCTCTGAGATCCAGAGCCTCAGACAGACAGAGAAATCTGTTCGAGTTGTGTCTGTAGGTTAGGTGGACCAGCTACTCCACAGCACTTCTAGGCGATAATCTGAGCCAGGAGTCTCCGAGAGACTTTCGTTACACATCCAGATGTTCTGCCTTGATGCTGGACTAGCTCACTTTCTAGGAATCTGTTCTGATTACATTCTAACAAACTGAAGCATTCTCGGCACTAAACTTTCTCGGCGGCTCTGAGAGCCAGAGCCTCAAACAGACAGAGAAATCTGTTCGAGTTGAGTCTGTAGGTTAGGTGGACCAGCTATTCTACAGCACTTCTAGGCGATAATCTGAGCCAGGAATCTCCAAGAGCCTCTCGTTACACATCCAGATGTTCTGCCTTGATGCTGGACTAGCTCACTTTCTAGGAATCTGTTCTGATTGCATTCTAACAAACTGAAGCATTTTCTGCACTAAACTTTCTCGGCGGCTCTGAGAGCCAGAGCCTTAAACAGACAGAGAAATCTGTTCGAGTTGTGTCTGTAGGTTAGGTGGACCAGCTACTGAGAGCCAAAGCCTCAAACAGACTGAGAGAGCTGCTTCAGTTGTGTCTGTAGGTTATGTGGACCACCTAAGAGCCAGAGCCTCAAACAGACAGAGAAATCTGTTCGAGTTGTGTCTGTAGGTTAGGTGGACCAGCTATTCTACAGCACTTCTAGGCGATAATCTGAGCCAGGAATCTCCGAGAGCCTCTCGTTACACATCCAGATGTTCTGCCTTGATGCTGGACTAGCTCACTTTCTAGGAATCTGTTCTGATTGCATTCTAACAAACTGAAGCATTCTCGGCACTAAACTTTCTCGGCGGCTCTGAGATCCAGAGCCTCAGACAGACAGAGAAATCTGATCGAGTTGTGTCTGTAGGTTAGGTGGACCAGCTACTCCACAGCACTTCTAGGCGACAATCTGAGCCAGGAATCTCCGAGAGCCTCTCTTTACACATCCAGATGTTCTGCCTTGATGCTGGACTAGCTCACTTTCTAGGAATCTGTTCTGATTGCATTCTAACAAACTGAAGCATTCTCGGCACTAAACTTTCTCGGCGGCTCTGAGAGCCAGAGCCTTAAACAGACAGAGAAATCTGTTCGAGTTGTGTCTGTAGGTTAGGTGGACCAGCTACTGAGAGCCAAAGCCTCAAACAGACTGAGAGAGGCGTTCAGTTGTGTCTGTAGGTTATGTGGACCACCTAAGAGCCAGAGCCTCAAACAGACAGAGAAATCTGTTCGAGTTGTGTCTGTAGGTTAGGTGGACCAGCTATTCTACAGCACTTCTAGGCGATAATCTGAGCCAGGAATCTCCGAGAGCCTCTCGTTACACATCCAGATGTTCTGCCTTGATGCTGGACTAGCTCACTTTCTAGGAATCTGTTCTGATTGCATTCTAACAAACTGAAGCATTCTCGGCACTAAACTTTCTCGGCGGCTCTGAGATCCAGAGCCTCAGACAGACAGAGAAATCTGATCGAGTTGTGTCTGTAGGTTAGGTGGACCAGCTACTCCACAGCACTTCTAGGCGACAATCTGAGCCAGGAATCTCCGAGAGCCTCTCTTTACACATCCAGATGTTCTGCCTTGATGCTGGACTAGCTCACTTTCTAGGAATCTGTTCTGATTGCATTCTAACAAACTGAAGCATTCTCGGCACTAAACTTTCTCGGCGGCTCTGAGAGCCAGAGCCTTAAACAGACAGAGAAATCTGTTCGAGTTGTGTCTGTAGGTTAGGTGGACCAGCTACTGAGAGCCAAAGCCTCAAACAGACTGAGAGAGCTGCTTCAGTTGTGTCTGTAGGTTATGTGGACCACCTAAGAGCCAGAGCCTCAAACAGACAGAGAAATCTGTTCGAGTTGTGTCTGTAGGTTAGGTGGACCAGCTATTCTACAGCACTTCTAGGCGATAATCTGAGCCAGGAATCTCCGAGAGCCTCTCGTTACACATCCAGATGTTCTGCCTTGATGCTGGACTAGCTCACTTTCTAGGAATCTGTTCTGATTGCATTCTAACAAACTGAAGCATTCTCGGCACTAAACTTTCTCGGCGGCTCTGAGATCCAGAGCCTCAGACAGACAGAGAAATCTGTTCGAGTTGAGTCTGTAGGTTAGGTGGACCAGCTACTCCACAGCACTTCTAGGCGATAATCTGAGCCAGGAGTCTCCGAGAGACTTTCGTTACACATCCAGATGTTCTGCCTTGATGCTGGACTAGCTCACTTTCTAGGAATCTGTTCTGATTACATTCTAACAAACTGAAGCATTCTCGGCACTAAACTTTCTCGGCGGCTCTGAGAGCCAGAGCCTTAAACAGACAGAGAAATCTGTTCGAGTTGTGTCTGTAGGTTAGGTGGACCAGCTACTGAGAGCCAAAGCCTCAAACAGACTGAGAGAGCTGCTTCAGTTGTGTCTGTAGGTTATGTGGACCACCTAAGAGCCAGAGCCTCAAACAGACAGAGAAATCTGTTCGAGTTGTGTCTGTAGGTTAGGTGGACCAGCTTTTCTACAGCACTTCTAGGCGATAATCTGAGCCAGGAATCTCCGAGAGCCTCTCGTTACACATCCAGATGTTCTGCCTTGATGCTGGACTAGCTCACTTTCTAGGAATCTGTTCTGATTGCATTCTAACAAACTGAAGCATTCTCGGCACTAAACTTTCTCGGCGGCTCTGAGATCCAGAGCCTCAGACAGACAGAGAAATCTGTTCGAGTTGAGTCTGTAGGTTAGGTGGACCAGCTACTCCACAGCACTTCTAGGCGATAATCTGAGCCAGGAGTCTCCGAGAGACTTTCGTTACACATCCAGATGTTCTGCCTTGATGCTGGACTAGCTCACTTTCTAGGAATCTGTTCTGATTACATTCTAACAAACTGAAGCATTCTCGGCACTAAACTTTCTCGGCGGCTCTGAGAGCCAGAGCCTTAAACAGACAGAGAAATCTGTTCGAGTTGTGTCTGTAGGTTAGGTGGACCAGCTACTGAGAGCCAAAGCCTCAAACAGACTGAGAGAGCTGCTTCAGTTGTGTCTGTAGGTTATGTGGACCACCTAAGAGCCAGAGCCTCAAACAGACAGAGAAATCTGTTCGAGTTGTGTCTGTAGGTTAGGTGGACCAGCTATTCTACAGCACTTCTAGGCGATAATCTGAGCCAGGAATCTCCGAGAGCCTCTCGTTACACATCCAGATGTTCTGCCTTGATGCTGGACTAGCTCACTTTCTAGGAATCTGTTCTGATTGCATTCTAACAAACTGAAGCATTCTCGGCACTAAACTTTCTCGGCGGCTCTGAGATCCAGAGCCTCAGACAGACAGAGAAATCTGTTCGAGTTGTGTCTGTAGGTTAGGTGGACCAGCTACTCCACAGCACTTCTAGGCGATAATCTGAGCCAGGAGTCTCCGAGAGACTTTCGTTACACATCCAGATGTTCTGCCTTGATGCTGGACTAGCTCACTTTCTAGGAATCTGTTCTGATTACATTCTAACAAACTGAAGCATTCTCGGCACTAAACTTTCTCGGCGGCTCTGAGAGCCAGAGCCTCAAACAGACAGAGAAATCTGTTCGAGTTGAGTCTGTAGGTTAGGTGGACCAGCTATTCTACAGCACTTCTAGGCGATAATCTGAGCCAGGAATCTCCAAGAGCCTCTCGTTACACATCCAGATGTTCTGCCTTGATGCTGGACTAGCTCACTTTCTAGGAATCTGTTCTGATTGCATTCTAACAAACTGAAGCATTTTCTGCACTAAACTTTCTCGGCGGCTCTCAGAGCCAGAGCCTAAACAGACAGAGAAATCTGTTCGAGTTGTGTCTGTAGGTTAGGTGGACCACCTTCTGAGAGACAAAGCCTCAAACAGACTGAGAGAGCTGCTTCAGTTGTGTCTGTAGGTTATGTGGACCACCTAAGAGCCAGAGCCTCAAACAGACAGAGAAATCTGTTCGAGTTGTGTCTGTAGGTTAGGTGGACCAGCTATTCTACAGCACTTCTAGGCGATAATCTGAGCCAGGAATCTCCGAGAGCCTCTCGTTACACATCCAGATGTTCTGCCTTGATGCTGGACTAGCTTACTTTCTAGGAATCTGTTCTGATTGCATTCTAACAAACTGAACCATTCTCGGCACTAAACTTTCTCGGCGGCTCTGAGATCCAGAGCCTGAAACAGACAGAAATCTGTTCGAGTTGTGTCTGTAGGTTAGGTGGACCACCTTCTGAGAGCCAAAGCCTCAAACAGACTGAGAGAGCTGATTCAGTTGTGTCTGTAGGTTAGGTGGACCAGCTTCTCTACAGCAATTGAGTTGCAGGCCTTGCTGCTAGCTACTTTGAGATCATCAAACGAAACTCACTTTTCTGGACTCGGTGTCGACGGATCTGCGAGCAGACTGATGATTTTCACCAGGCGATGCGGCTTCTTCGATTTCGCAGTGGCTTTTTGCGACGGTATTTTTTTAGTTTTTATTTTAGGCTTGGCGTCCTTTTTTGCGGGTCATCATATCTTGATTGTAGATTACAGTTTTTGGCACAATAAATTTATATATGGATGAAACTTGGAGTAAGGATTAACATTAGACCTATTAAGTATAAAAAACCGTTCTAATCTATACAATTGCAATCCTTTAGAGTTGTATAGTATGGATTATAAGTACTTTCTTTTAAACTGTCTGTGTCTGGTCTCACTACGCCATGGTTTACGTGGACCACCCGCTTAGACATTATATATCCCTCTCTCCACTGTCTTACCTTCAGAACGCTTGTGGGTTTCCTATTGGCTGCGGTCGGTCCCATTGTTGGGGTGGATCTATCCTCCTAAGTGTTAACCAGCCAATTATAGAAAGGGAGGTCTGTCTGTCTGTCTGTTCCAACCCTATACTCCTGCACATGTGTTTACGTGGACCAAACAGACAGTGAGTGTTAGGCTGACTGTTAATGCGTTCTTAGTTTTACTGGGACCGCAATCAAGTCGACCTTTTGCTAGAGAGTCAGAGACCCGATCGCTAGCTAAAAGGCCCTTCTTAATTGCGTCCTCTTGATCAAATCTTTTGCATGTACATATGAATTGTCCTTTTCAATTAGGTAAATTGCATCTTCAACTTTGCACTTGAAAGGCTGCAGCTTTGGATCTTCTTCTTCCAAAATTGGAGGAGGATAGAACAGGATATCCCATAGTGTTTAGGATAGAATTGGCAAGCACTTAATTCATGAAGTTGCTATTTTCTTCTTGTGTAATGGTAGAGCCTCAGAAATTCGCATTTACACAGTGTGGCTATCAAGGACCACTGGGAGTTCTTGAGAAGTCATTGAAGAATACTATTTAGGCTTCACTTAAATATCTTTTTTGTCTCGGAGTCTTTATCGTTTGATCTGGTTAGCGAATTGGATTTCTTTACGTTGGTGTCTTACTCTGTGAGTCTGTGCTCAGAGTACGATACCGGAATTGCTGGAACTGAGCTAATTAAATGGAGTTTAAAGTTTACTGTATCAAATTCATTTCGCATACGAGGTTTCAGAATTTTTAATTAACCTGCGTACCTACTTG
Source organism: Macrostomum lignano (assembly GCA_002269645.1). NCBI lineage: Eukaryota > Metazoa > Platyhelminthes > Macrostomidae > Macrostomum > Macrostomum lignano. Next base: position 18,855 of record NIVC01003197.1, read on the forward strand.
AATGTCAAAGAACTGAACGCATATTGTTTTAAAGCCAGTAGCGGTCATAATATGATGCCAACATACCCCTTTGTTCGTAAGGTAATGATCTGTAAAAAATTCAGTTTTGCATTGAATCTATGCTTAATAACTGCTATACACAAACAGACACAAACAGACACAAACAGACACAAACAGACACAAACAGACGATTTTCGAAAAATTTTCTAAAATTTTTCGGTTTACGTGGACCAGACTCGCTCGGTTTAGGTAGACCAGGCTGGAGGTCCAGCTAAACTGAAATGCAAATAACTTTGGAAAAAACCATGCTAGACATTCCAAAATTGCTTAAGCCTTTCTTGACCCGCCTGACATTAATGTGAGATCCTCATCAACGTCTTAACCCCACCAGAGACAAAATTATTTGGTGGTCCACCTAAGTGGTCTACCTACACCGGGTGGTCCAGCTAACGAGGCTACTGAACTTCCAAAAAGTCCACGTAAACACACAGACAGTAGAACAGACAGCTGACTAGCTGGCATTTTCTAGTACAGATAGAAAATCTTATCCGATAACAGTATTTAAATGTCCCGTGACCAGCCGAACCCCGCGTGTTCGCCTCTGCAGACTCGCTGGTGCAGTCAATGTGCAGCTGGTTTCATCCGGAAATCACCCGAGGCCTGTACAGATTTGTGCTCAGCGACGGCCTGTTCTATCCGTGGATTGTCTATTTTCTCTACATGGGATGCGGTGAGTCTGGGGTCCCGGGGCACAGCGGATTAAAGAATCGGATAGCAATGCCTGAGACTTCATTCAGTAGAAATGCTGTCTTTAGGACATTGCCTACTACTAATAGTATGAGTGGAATGTCCAGTCCACACTGGTTCCCTGACCGGGAGTCCGGCTTGCCTTCATTTGCGCCCCGTTGCCAACCCGCCAGGCCCGCTGATGATGGGCTACTTCGTGGACGACAGCTTCGGCGTGATGTTCCTCAGCGGGCTCTACATTGGCGGCACCTGGCTGCCGGAGAGCCTGATCTACGTCAGCGAGTTCATCCAGCTGTGCGCCTTCCACCTGCCGCTGCTGGCCCTGCTCTGCTACCGGCTCGGCAGGCAGGTTGACAGGGCGCCCCCTGCCATGGCAACCCGTTGTCAGCGGTTGGCGTGCATCCTTCTTGACAGTCGCTTTTGGATTTACCCGCTGCTGGCTTGGCAGCTGTGGCTGTCCGTCAACTTCTTGCTGGCCACCTACGACCTGACGGTGTTCCTGCTGAGCCCCTGCCGCCTGTGGCAGGTCGGCTTTGGCTGGTACCTGCACAGGACCGTCTGCCGCAATGAGGCTGCCATGCTGGCCCTTAGCGGCTCGCAGCACTGAGCGGCTCTGCTGCAAACTGCTGAGATCTTGTATGTAGATTATAGACTGGCCCCAATTTAGTTGATAGCCAGACCGGCCTCTTAAACAGACACCTTGACAGGCATTAAAACAGACACCTTGACAGGCATTAAAACAGACACCTTGACAGGCATTAAAACAGACACCTTGACAGGCACTAAAACAGACACCTTGACAGGCATTAGAACAGACACCTTGACAGGCATTAGAATAGACACCTTGACAGGCATTAGAACAGACACCTTGACAGGCATTAAAACAGACACCTTGACAGGCATTAGAACAGACACCTTGACAGGCATTAGAACAGACACCTTGACAGGCATTAAAACAGACACCTTGACAGGCATTAGAACAGACACCTTGACAGGCATTAGAACAGACACCTTGACAGGCATTAGAACAGACACCTTGACAGGCATTAGAACAGACACCTTGACAGGCATTAAAACAGACACCTTGACAGGCATTAGAACAGACACCTTGACAGGCATTAGAACAGACACCTTGACAGGCACTAAAACAGACACCTTGACAGGCATTAGAACAGACACCTTGACAGGCATTAGAACAGACACCTTGACAGGCATTAAAACAGACACCTTGACAGGCATTAGAACAGACACCTTGACAGGCATTAGAACAGACACCTTGACAGGCACTAAAACAGACACCTTGACAGGCATTAGAACAGACACCTTGACAGGCATTAAAACAGACACCTTGACAGGCATTAGAACAGACACCTTGACAGGCATTAGAACAGACACCTTGACAGGCACTAAAACAGACACCTTGACAGGCATTAAAACAGACACCTTGACAGGCATTAAACAGGCACCTTGACAGGCATTAAAACAGACAGTTTGGCAGGCATTAAAGCTCCCAAACTTAATGGGTGTACACGCTAAAATGGGCAGTAGCTGTCTGAAATTGTAGAGGCCTCTGTGCTGTACTATTTTATTTGTCCCAGCTTTACTCATGCTGCGTGTACTTTTAGCGCTTTAATTAATTTGTTATCGATAGCTGGCTATTTTGTAGCAGTTTATTCCAGGCTTCTTAATACAAACTGAATAAATATTAATATATGTTTACTTTTGTGTAGTGACCTGTTATCCAAAGCTTGAAATGCTAATTATTATCCCGATTATTTCAACCCATAATTCACTTTTTTCATCGCAATCCATCGATTCTACGGCCGAGGCTTGAATTGATTTTTCCTTCCAGACTCTTGCCTGGCAATTAATTTATGTCTGCAATATTTTTAAAGTACATAGAATTGGGTAGGATGCCAATAAGTTTTCATCTGCACTTTTTCTATTAGAACTTCTGCATGTCTTTATGGCTTTGTTGTTTCTTTTTAAAATTAACGGAACAAGACTGCCAAACCTGAATGCCAGTTCCGATACAATAAGCCTGTAACCCTGTCGCCATATTGCTGCCCATTTGCCACCTTACAAAGTTGATGGTGTGAAATTTCAAGCTCATGAAGTTTCGCTTTAGTAAAAGTAACAAAAAATTTCCACGACTTGAAGCAATTGCTGTCTTCGCAGATGTGAAATTTCGAGCTTGTAAAGTGAATTTTGTGAAATCCACCGTTGGATTTTGTCGGTCTGGGCCATAGACTAAGCTGGTAGAAACCTGCCCCTCGGCCTCCGGAGTAAACTCCGTATATAAAAAATTCGGTACATGTATATGTGGATTGATGTTACAAGTGCACTATGGGTATTTATAAAATTCCACAGGATAATGGCTCCAACAAAGCTTGATTTTGAATGAAATTTATTTGAGTTTACAAGCAAACCAGCTGCAAATAGATGAACACAGAAATACTCTAGCTAAATGCGCTCCAGCTGCAAATAGATGAACACAGAAATACTCTAGCTAAATGCGCTCCAGCTGCACAACACAGCTAACTGAAGGTCATTCCTTGGCTGCCTCCTCCGCACTGACCGAAGCCGCCTTCGCCTTCTGATGCTCGTCCTCGGCTTGCTCCTCGTCAGAGGGTGCCGCAGCGGCGTACAGATTCTTCAGGCACAGCAGCAGCTGGTGCATGAGCTCCCTGCCGGAGCCATCCAACCAGCTCAGCTGCATCTCGATGACGCCGCTGTCGTTATAATCCAGCGCCAGATTCGCCACCAGCACCGGCGGCTCTTTCGGCTGAGTCGCCTGCTTGGACGGGCTGGATGAGGCCGTCAGCTTGCGCGGGCTGCGCTGACGACGCGGCTGCGGGGGTCCTCGGCCGGCATTGGCGGCGGCGGCTTCCAGCCGGGGACGCTTCTCTGCAGGCGGCGAGCAGCCCTCTGTGTCTTTCTCGCTAAATTTGCTGTCACTTTCGCTCTTGATGACATCGTGACCTTTAACGTTGTCTTGACCTTTATTGTCACTATGACCTTCAGCGACGTCATGATCTTTTGAGTCACTTTGACCGTCAGCAGAGTCATGACCTTTATTGTCTTTTTGACCTTTAGCGACGTCGCAATCTTTATCACCCTGACCTCCGATGACGTCATCGGAAAGTCGGCTAACTCCCTGGCCCCTGATGCTGTCGCTTTCACTCAGCTCACTTTCCTGGCTTCGATTAGCGGCGTCGCCCTTGTCGGCGCCTGCTGCCGGATGCCGGCGCCGATGCCGCTGGCGGGTCCAGGTGACCTCCTTGGCCGACAGGCGCAACCGGCGGCCCGCGGCGCCCTGCTTGTTCAGCTGGTCCCAGCAGTCGATGCGCAGTCGCCGCTTGAGAACCCGCTTGCACCAGGCGAACACGGAGTCCAGGCTGTAGTCCGGGCTGGGCTGGCCGGCCTCGCCAGCTGGCCGCTGCGGCAGCTGCATCGTCAGCGGCGGCCGGGACTGCAGCTTGCGCCGCTTGAACTCCGACATTGGAAAACTGACGCCAGACTGGAAAGTCCAGCCAATGCCCCAGCGCATGACGCGGCCCTGGCAGAACTCGTAGGTGCCGTAGCTGGCAACGCCGAGCCGCTCCAGCAGGCGCTTCAGCGGCTTCAGGGACGGCTTGCGGCCCAGCATGGAGGTGAAGACGCGGCAGCGGTCGCGGTGTCGGCTTGACTCCTGCGCGATGCGGCTCACGAACATCACCTCGCCGCCTGAGGAGAAACTCTCGACGCTGGCTGCCGTGCTGGCAGACATTGGAGGGTGCCGGCTGTCCGATCTGCAGAGGGGGGGGGATGTGCTCTCTGCTGGTGTTGAGCTATGAGAATCCATCACTTGATTTGAGCAGGCTCTGAGCACCCCTCACCTGGTGTTAAGCAGGCCCTCAGCACCCCTCACCTGGTGTTAAGCAGGCCCTCAGCACCCCTCACCTGGTGTTAAGCAGGCCCTCAGCACCCCTCACCTGGTGTTAAGCAGGCCCTGAGCACCCCTCACCTGGTGTTAAGCAGGCCCTGAGCACCCCTCACCTGGTGTTAAGCAGGCCCTGAGCACCCCTCACCTGGTGTTAAGCAGGCCCTGAGCACCCCTCACCTGGTGTTAAGCAGGCCCTGAGCCTCGGCCGCATCCGCAAAGAACGGTGGGTTGCACATGCAGAAGTCGAACTGCTCCTGCGGCTCCGCCAGACTCAATGGAAACTCGAGCGGCCCGGCGTCCGCCGGCGCCAACGCCACCCTGACGCGATCCTGCAGGCCGTTGCGGGCGACATTCTCCTCAGCATAGGCTGCGTTTCTCTTGTCCACTTCAGTGGCTACAAACCGCCAGCTGGGGTGGCAGCGGACCACCAGAAGCGGGTAGATGCAGCAGCTGCCAGTGCCGATGTCGATGCCGCGAAGAGTGCTGCTGGAGGCTGCGTGTGTGAACAGGGAGACGCATTTTACTCGGGATTTCCGCTTCTCTTGACAACTAAAGCCTTCAATTTTTCATTTTGAGACTCATCTTAAACAAACCTCGACTCACCCTCGGGAGCGGAGCAATCAACGCCCAGGATGTCCTCCAGCCAGTGCAGGTAGTTCAGCCGCAGCGGCAGCGTCGGGATCAGGCGGTCCAGCGGCAGCTCCACGCGCAGCTGGAAGTCGCGCTCTAGCAGGGCTCGGGTGAGAGCGGCCAGCTGGTGGGGCAGCTTGAAGTTGACCACAACTCGGCCGCGATCGTCCAGCTGGCAGGCGGCCGCAAAGCTGGGGTTGTCGCGGGCCAGCTGGGCAAAGTCCGGCTTCTCCCGGCGGTAGCGATTGCGATGGTGCATGAAGCGGTTCATGGACATGGCTGCGGGCTGGGCGGCTTGAGACTGGAGCTGGGTCTTTATCCAGCGTGATTCTGAGTTTTTACCCAACCAATTATCCAAGCCTGATTCTCGGTCTTTATCCAGCCTGATTCTGGGTCTTTATCCAGTCTGATTCTGGGTCTTTATCCAGCCTGATTCTGGGTCTTTACCCAACCAATTATCCAAGCCTGATTCTGGGTCTTTATCCAGCCTGATTCTGGGTCTTTATCCAGTCTGATTCTGGGTCTTTATCCCAGCCTGATTCTGGGTCTTTATCCAGCCTGATTCTGGGTCTTTATCCAGTCTGATTCTGGGTCTTTATCCAAGCCTGATTCTGGGTCTTTATCCAGCCTGATTCTGGGTCTTTATCCAGCCTGATTCTGGGTCTTTATCCCAGCCTGATTCTGGGTCTTTATCCAACCTGATTCTGGGTTTTTATCCAACCAATTATCCAAGCCTGATTCTGGGTCTTTATCCGACTTAATTCTGGGTCTTTATCCAACCTGATTCTGGGTCTTTATCCAGCCTGATTCTGGGTTTTTATCCAACCAATTATCCAAGCCTGATTCTGGGTCTTTATCCCAGCCTGATTCTGGGTCTTTATCCCAGCCTGATTCTGGGTCTTTATCCAGCCTGATTCTGAGTTTTTACCCAACCAATTATCCAAGCCTGATTCTGGGTCTTTATCCAGCCTGATTCTGGGTCTTTATCCAGTCTGATTCTGGGTCTTTATCCCAGCCTGATTCTGGGTCTTTATCCAGCCTGATTCTGAGTTTTTACCCAACCAATTATCCAAGCCTGATTCTGGGTCTTTATCCAGCCTGATTCTGGGTCTTTATCCAGTCTGATTCTGGGTCTTTATCCCAGCCTGATTCTGGGTCTTTATCCAGCCTGATTCTGAGTTTTTACCCAACCAATTATCCAAGCCTGATTCTGGGTCTTTATCCCAGCCTGATTCTGGGTCTTTATCCAGCCTGATTCTGGGTCTTTATCCAACCTGATTCTGGGTCTTTATCCCAGCCTGATTCTGGGTCTTTATCCAACCTGATTCTGGGTTTTTATCCAACCAATTATCCAAGCCTGATTCTGGGTCTTTATCCGACTTAATTCTGGGTCTTTATCCAACCTGATTCTGGGTCTTTATCCCAGCCTGATTCTGGGTTTTTATCCAACCAATTATCCAAGCCTGATTCTGGGTCTTTATCCCAGCCTGATTCTGGGTCTTTATCCAACCTGATTCTGGGTTTTTACCCAACCAATTATCCAAGCCTGATTCTGGGTCTTTATCCAGCCTGATTCTGGGTCTTTATCCAGTCTGATTCTGGGTCTTTATCCCAGCCTGATTCTGGGTCTTTATCCAACCTGATTCTGGGTTTTTATCCAACCAATTATCCAAGTCTGATTCTGGGTCTCTATCCGACTTAATTCTGGGTCTTTATCCCAGCCTGATTCTGGGTCTTTATCCAACCTGATTCTGGGTTTTTACCCAACCAATTATCCAAGCCTGATTCTGGGTCTTTATCCAGCCTGATTCTGGGTCTTTATCCAGTCTGATTCTGGGTCTTTATCCCAGCCTGATTCTGGGTCTTTATCCAACCTGATTCTGGGTTTTTATCCAACCAATTATCCAAGCCTGATTCTGGGTCTCTATCCGACTTAATTCTGGGTCTTTATCCCAGCCTGATTCTGGGTCTTTATCCCAGCCTGATTCTGGGTCTTTACCCAGCCTGATTCTGGGTCTTTATCCAGCCTGTTTCTGGGTCTTTATCCAGCCTGATTCTGGGTCTTTATCCCAGCCTGATTCTGGGTCTTTATCCAACCTGATTCTGGGTTTTTATCCAACCAATTATCCAAGCCTGATTCTGGGTCTCTATCCGACTTAATTCTGGGTCTTTATCCCAGCCTGATTCTGGGTCTTTATCCCAGCCTGATTCTGGGTCTTTACCCAGCCTGATTCTGGGTCTTTATCCAGCCTGTTTCTGGGTCTTTATCCCAGCCTGATTCTGGGTCTTTATCCAATCTGATTCTGGGTTTTTACCCAACCAATTATCCAAGCCTGATTCTGGGTCTCTATCCGACTTAATTCTGGGTCTTTATCCCAGCCTGATTCTGGGTCTTTATCCCAGCCTGATTCTGGGTCTTTATCCCAGCCTGATTCTGGGTCTTTACCCAGCCTGATTCTGGGTCTTTATCCCAGCCTGATTCTGGGTTTTTACCCAACCAATTATCCAAGCCTGATTCTGGGTCTTTATCCAGCCTGATTCTGGGTCTTTATCCCAGCCTGATTCTGGGTCTTTATCCCAGCCTGATTCTGGGTTTTTACCCAACCAATTATCCAAGCCTGATTCTGGGTCTTTATCCAGCCTGATTCTGGGTCTTTATCCAACCTGATTCTGGGTTTTTATCCAACCAATTATCCAAGCCTGATTCTGGGTCTCTATCCGACTTAATTCTGGGTCTTTATCCCAGCCTGATTCTGGGTCTTTATCCAACCTGATTCTGGGTCTTTACCCAGCCTGATTCTGGGTCTTTATCCAGCCTGTTTCTGGGTCTTTATCCAGCCTGATTCTGGGTCTTTATCCCAGCCTGATTCTGGGTCTTTATTCAACCTGATTCTGGGTTTTTATCCAACCAATTATCCAAGCCTGATTCTGGGTCTCTATCCGACTTAATTCTGGGTCTTTATCCCAGCCTGATTCTGGATCTTTATCCAAGCCTGATTCTGGGTCTTTACCCAGCCTGATTCTGGGTCTTTATCCAGCCTGTTTCTGGTCCTTATCCAGCCTGATTCTGGGTCTTTATCCAGCCTGATTCTGGGTCTTTATCCAGCCTGATTCTGGGTCTTTATCCCAGCCTGATTCTGGGTCTTTATCCAATCTGATTCTGGTTTTTACCCAACCAATTATCCAAGCCTGATTCTGGGTCTCTATCCGACTTAATTCTGGGTCTTTATCCCAGCCTGATTCTGGGTCTTTATCCCAGCCTGATTCTGGGTCTTTATCCCAGCCTGATTCTGGTTCTTTATCCAGCCTGATTCTGAGTTTTTACCCAACCAATTATCCAAGCCTGATTCTGGGTCTTTACCCAGCCTGATTCTGGGTCTTTATCCAGTCTGATTCTGGGTCTTTATCCCAGCCTGATTCTGGGTCTTTATCCAGCCTGATTCTGAGTTTTTACCCAACCAATTATCCAAGCCTGATTCTGGGTCTTTATCCAGCCTGATTCTGGGTCTTTATCCAGTCTGATTCTGGGTCTTTATCCCAGCCTGATTCTGGGTCTTTATCCAGCCTGATTCTGAGTTTTTACCCAACCAATTATACAAGCCTGATTCTGGGTCTTTATCCAGCCTGATTCTGGGTCTTTATCCAGTCTGATTCTGGGTCTTTATCCAGCCTGATTCTGGGTCTTTACCCAACCAATTATCCAAGCCTGATTCTGGGTCTTTATCCAGCCTGATTCTGGGTCTTTATCCAGTCTGATTCTGGGTCTTTATCCCAGCCTGATTCTGGGTCTTTATCCAGCCTGATTCTGAGTTTTTACCCAACCAATTATCCAAGCCTGATTCTGGGTCTTTATCCAGCCTGATTCTGGGTCTTTATCCAGCCTGATTCTGGGTCTTTATCCCAGCCTGATTCTGGGTCTTTATCCAACCTGATTCTGGGTTTTTATCCAACCAATTATCCAAGCCTGATTCTGGGTCTTTATCCGACTAAATTCTGGGTCTTTATCCAACCTGATTCTGGGTCTTTATCCCAGCCTGATTCTGGGTTTTTATCCAACCAATTATCCAAGCCTGATTCTGGGTCTTTATCCCAGCCTGATTCTGGGTCTTTATCCCAGCCTGATTCTGGGTCTTTATCCAGCCTGATTCTGAGTTTTTACCCAACCAATTATCCAAGCCTGATTCTGGGTCTTTATCCAGCCTGATTCTGGGTCTTTATCCAGTCTGATTCTGGGTCTTTATCCCAGCCTGATTCTGGTCTTTATCCAGCCTGATTCTGAGTTTTTACCCAACCAATTATCCAAGCCTGATTCTGGGTCTTTATCCAGCCTGATTCTGGGTCTTTATCCAGTCTGATTCTGGGTCTTTATCCCAGCCTGATTCTGGGTCTTTATCCAGCCTGATTCTGAGTTTTTACCCAACCAATTATCCAAGCCTGATTCTGGGTCTTTATCCCAGCCTGATTCTGGGTCTTTATCCAGCCTGATTCTGGGTCTTTATCCAACCTGATTCTGGGTCTTTATCCCAGCCTGATTCTGGGTCTTTATCCAGCCTGATTCTGAGTTTTTACCCAACCAATTATCCAAGCCTGATTCTGGGTCTTTATCCCAGCCTGATTCTGGGTCTTTATCCAACCTGATTCTGGGTTTTTATCCAACCAATTATCCAAGCCTGATTCTGGGTCTTTATCCGACTTAATTCTGGGTCTTTATCCAACCTGATTCTGGGTCTTTATCCCAGCCTGATTCTGGGTTTTTATCCAACCAATTATCCAAGCCTGATTCTGGGTCTTTATCCCAGCCTGATTCTGGGTCTTTATCCAACCTGATTCTGGGTTTTTACCCAACCAATTATCCAAGCCTGATTCTGGGTCTTTATCCAGCCTGATTCTGGGTCTTTATCCAGTCTGATTCTGGGTCTTTATCCCAGCCTGATTCTGGGTCTTTATCCAACCTGATTCTGGGTTTTTATCCAACCAATTATCCAAGCCTGATTCTGGGTCTCTATCCGACTTAATTCTGGGTCTTTATCCCAGCCTGATTCTGGGTCTTTATCCAACCTGATTCTGGGTTTTTACCCAACCAATTATCCAAGCCTGATTCTGGGTCTTTATCCAGCCTGATTCTGGGTCTTTATCCAGTCTGATTCTGGGTCTTTATCCCAGCCTGATTCTGGGTCTTTATCCAACCTGATTCTGGGTTTTTATCCAACCAATTATCCAAGCCTGATTCTGGGTCTCTATCCGACTTAATTCTGGGTCTTTATCCCAGCCTGATTCTGGGTCTTTACCCAGCCTGATTCTGGGTCTTTATCCAGCCTGTTTCTAGGTCTTTATCCAGCCTGATTCTGGGTCTTTATCCCAGCCTGATTCTGGGTCTTTAACCAACCTGATTCTGGGTTTTTATCCAACCAATTATCCAAGCCTGATTCTGGGTCTCTATCCGACTTAATTCTGGGTCTTTATCCCAGCCTGATTCTGGGTCTTTATCCCAGCCTGATTCTGGGTCTTTACCCAGCCTGATTCTGGGTCTTTATCCAGCCTGTTTCTGGGTCTTTATCCCAGCCTGATTCTGGGTCTTTATCCAACCTGATTCTGGGTTTTTATCCAACCAATTATCCAAGCCTGATTCTGGGTCTCTATCCGACTTAATTCTGGGTCTTTATCCCAGCCTGATTCTGGGTCTTTATCCAACCTGATTCTGGGTTTTTACCCAACCAATTATCCAAGCCTGATTCTGGGTCTTTATCCAGCCTGATTCTGGGTCTTTATCCAGTCTGATTCTGGGTCTTTATCCCAGCCTGATTCTGGGTCTTTATCCAACCTGATTCTGGGTTTTTATCCAACCAATTATCCAAGCCTGATTCTGGGTCTCTATCCGACTTAATTCTGGGTCTTTATCCCAGCCTGATTCTGGGTCTTTATCCCAGCCTGATTCTGGGTCTTTACCCAGCCTGATTCTGGGTCTTTATCCAGCCTGTTTCTGGGTCTTTATCCAGCCTGATTCTGGGTCTTTATCCCAGCCTGATTCTGGTCTTTATCCAACCTGATTCTGGGTTTTTATCCAACCAATTATCCAAGCCTGATTCTGGGTCTCTATCCGACTTAATTCTGGGTCTTTATCCCAGCCTGATTCTGGGTCTTTATCCCAGCCTGATTCTGGGTCTTTACCCAGCCTGATTCTGGGTCTTTATCCAGCCTGTTTCTGGGTCTTTATCCCAGCCTGATTCTGGGTCTTTATCCAATCTGATTCTGGGTTTTTACCCAACCAATTATCCAAGCCTGATTCTGGGTCTCTATCCGACTTAATTCTGGGTCTTTATCCCAGCCTGATTCTGGGTCTTTATCCCAGCCTGATTCTGGGTCTTTATCCCAGCCTGATTCTGGGTCTTTACCCAGCCTGATTCTGGGTCTTTATCCCAGCCTGATTCTGGGTTTTTACCCAACCAATTATCCAAGCCTGATTCTGGGTCTTTATCCAGCCTGATTCTGGGTCTTTATCCCAGCCTGATTCTGGGTCTTTATCCCAGCCTGATTCTGGGTTTTTACCCAACCAATTATCCAAGCCTGATTCTGGTCTTTATCCAGCCTGATTCTGGGTCTTTATCCAACCTGATTCTGGGTTTTTATCCAACCAATTATCCAAGCCTGATTCTGGGTCTCTATCCGACTTAATTCTGGGTCTTTATCCCAGCCTGATTCTGGGTCTTTATCCAACCTGATTCTGGGTCTTTACCCAGCCTGATTCTGGGTCTTTATCCAGCCTGTTTCTGGGTCTTTATCCAGCCTGATTCTGGGTCTTTATCCCAGCCTGATTCTGGGTCTTTATTCAACCTGATTCTGGGTTTTTATCCAACCAATTATCCAAGCCTGATTCTGGGTCTCTATCCGACTTAATTCTGGGTCTTTATCCCAGCCTGATTCTGGATCTTTATCCAAGCCTGATTCTGGGTCTTTACCCAGCCTGATTCTGGGTCTTTATCCAGCCTGTTTCTGGGTCCTTATCCAGCCTGATTCTGGGTCTTTATCCAGCCTGATTCTGGGTCTTTATCCAGCCTGATTCTGGGTCTTTATCCCAGCCTGATTCTGGGTCTTTATCCAATCTGATTCTGGGTTTTTACCCAACCAATTATCCAAGCCTGATTCTGGGTCTCTATCCGACTTAATTCTGGGTCTTTATCCCAGCCTGATTCTGGGTCTTTATCCCAGCCTGATTCTGGGTCTTTATCCCAGCCTGATTCTGGTTCTTTATCCAGCCTGATTCTGAGTTTTTACCCAACCAATTATCCAAGCCTGATTCTGGGTCTTTATCCAGCCTGATTCTGGGTCTTTATCCAGTCTGATTCTGGGTCTTTATCCCAGCCTGATTCTGGGTCTTTATCCAGCCTGATTCTGAGTTTTTTTCCAACCAATTATCCAAGCCTGATTCTGGGTCTTTATCCAGCCTGATTCTGGGTCTTTATCCAGTCTGATTCTGGGTCTTTATCCCAGCCTGATTCTGGGTCTTTATCCAGCCTGATTCTGAGTTTTTACCCAACCAATTATCCAAGCCTGATTCTGGGTCTTTATCCAGCCTGATTCTGGGTTTTTATCCAGTCTGATTCTGGGTCTTTATCCCAGCCTGATTCTGGGTCTTTATCCAACCTGATTCTGGGTTTTTATCCAACCAATTATCCAAGCCTGATTCTGGGTCTTTATCCGACTTAATTCTGGGTCTTTATCCAACCTGATTCTGGGTCTTTATCCCAGCCTGATTCTGGGTTTTTATCCAACCAATTATCCAAGCCTGATTCTGGGTCTTTATCCGACTTAATTCTGGGTCTTTATCCAACCTGATTCTGGGTTTTTACCCAACCAATTATCCAAGCCTGATTCTGGGTCTTTATCCAGCCTGATTCTGGGTCTTTATCCAGTCTGATTCTGGGTCTTTATCCCAGCCTGATTCTGGGTCTTTATCCAACATGATTCTGGGTTTTTATCCAACCAATTATCCAAGCCTGATTCTGGGTCTCTATCCGACTTAATTCTGGGTCTTTATCCCAGCCTGATTCTGGATCTTTATCCAACCTGATTCTGGGTTTTTACCCAACCAATTATCCAAACCTGATTCTGGGTCTTTATCCAGCCTGATTCTGGGTCTTTATCCAGTCTGATTCTGGGTCTTTATCCCAGCCTGATTCTGGGTCTTTATCCAACCTGATTCTGGGTTTTTATCCAACCAATTATCCAAGCCTGATTCTGGGTCTCTATCCGACTTAATTCTGGGTCTTTATCCCAGCCTGATTCTGGGTCTTTATCCCAGCCTGATTCTGGGTCTTTACCCAGCCTGATTCTGGGTCTTTATCCAGCCTGTTTCTGGGTCTTTATCCAGCCTGATTCTGGGTCTTTATCCCAGCCTGATTCTGGGTCTTTATCCAACCTGATTCTGGGTTTTTATCCAACCAATTATCCAAGCCTGATTCTGGGTCTCTATCCGACTTAATTCTGGGTCTTTATCCCAGCCTGATTCTGGGTCTTTATCCAGCCTGATTCTGGGTCTTTATCCCAGCCTGATTCTGGGTCTTTACCCAGCCTGATTCTGGGTCTTTATCCAGCCTGTTTCTGGTCCTTATCCAGCCTGATTCTGGGTCTTTATCCAGCCTGATTCTGGGTCTTTATCCAGCCTGATTCTGGGTCTTTATCCAACCTGATTCTGGGTCTTTATCCAATCTGATTCTGGGTTTTTACCCAACCAATTATCCAAGCCTGATTCTGGGTCTCTATCCGACTTAATTCTGGGTCTTTATCCCAGCCTGATTCTGGGTCTTTATCCCAGCCTGATTCTGGGTCTGTATCCCAGCCTGATTCTGGGTCTTTACCCAGCCTGATTCTGGTCTTTATCCAGCCTGTTTCTGGGTCTTTATCCAGCCTGATTCTGGGTCTTTATCCCAGCCTGATTCTGGGTCTTTATCCAACCTGATTCTGGGTTTTTACCCAACCAATTATCCAAGCCTGATTCTGGGTCTTTATCCGACTTAATTCTGGGTCTTTATCCCAGCCTGATTCTGGGTCTTTATCCCAGCCTGATTCTGGGTCTTTATCCCAGCCTGATTCTGGGTCTTTATCCCAGCCTGTTTCTGGGTCTTTATCCCAGCCTGATTCTGGGTCTTTATCCAACCTGATTCTGGGTTTTTACCCAACCAATTATCCAAGCCTGATTCTGGGTCTTTATCCAGCCTGATTCTGGGTCTTTATCCAGTCTGATTCTGGGTCTTTATCCCAGCCTGATTCTGGGTCTTTATCCAACCTGATTCTGGGTTTTTATCCAACCAATTATCCAAGCCTGATTCTGGGTCTCTATCCGACTTAATTCTGGGTCTTTATCCCAGCCTGATTCTGGGTCTTTATCCCAGCCTGATTCTGGGTCTTTACCCAGCCTGATTCTGGGTCTTTATCCAGCCTGTTTCTGGGTCTTTTTCCAGCCTGATTCTGGGTCTTTATCCCAGCCTGATTCTGGGTCTTTATCCAACCTGATTCTGGGTTTTTATCCAACCAATTATCCAAGCCTGATTCTGGGTCTCTATCCGACTTAATTCTGGGTCTTTATCCCAGCCTGATTCTGGGTCTTTATCCCAGCCTGATTCTGGGTCTTTATCCCAGCCTGATTCTGGGTCTTTACCCAGCCTGATTCTGGGTCTTTATCCAGCCTGTTTCTGGGTCCTTATCCAGCCTGATTCTGGGTCTTTATCCAGCCTGATTCTGGGTCTTTATCCAGCCTGATTCTGGGTCTTTATCCAACCTGATTCTGGGTCTTTATCCAATCTGATTCTGGGTTTTTACCCAACCAATTATCCAAGCCTGATTCTGGGTCTCTATCCGACTTAATTCTGGGTCTTTATCCCAGCCTGATTCTGGGTCTTTATCCCAGCCTGATTCTGGGTCTGTATCCCAGCCTGATTCTGGTTCTTTACCCAGCCTGATTCTGGGTCTTTATCCAGCCTGTTTCTGGGTCTTTATCCAGCCTGATTCTGGGTCTTTATCCCAGCCTGATTCTGGGTCTTTATCCAACCTGATTCTGGGTTTTTACCCAACCAATTATCCAAGCCTGATTCTGGGTCTTTATCCGACTTAATTCTGGGTCTTTATCCCAGCCTGATTCTGGGTCTTTATCCCAGCCTGATTCTGGGTCTTTATCCCAGCCTGATTCTGGGTCTTTATCCCAGCCTGTTTCTGGGTCTTTATCCCAGCCTGATTCTGGGTCTTTATCCAACCTGATTCTGGGTTTTTATCCAACCAATTATCCAAGCCTGATTCTGGGTCTTTATCGAGCCTGATTCTGGGTCTTTATCCAGTCTGATTCTGGGTCTTTATCCCAGCCTGATTCTGGGTCTTTATCCAACCTGATTCTGGGTTTTTATCCAACCAATTATCCAAGCCTGATTCTGGGTCTCTATCCGACTTAATTCTGGGTCTTTATCCCAGCCTGATTCTGGGTCTTTATCCCAGCCTGATTCTGGGTCTTTACCCAGCCTGATTCTGGGTCTTTATCCAGCCTGTTTCTGGGTCTTTATCCAGCCTGATTCTGGGTCTTTATCCCAGCCTGATTCTGGGTCTTTATCCAACCTGATTCTGGGTTTTTATCCAACCAATTATCCAAGCCTGATTCTGGGTCTCTATCCGACTTAATTCTGGGTCTTTATCCCAGCCTGATTCTGGGTCTTTATCCCAGCCTGATTCTGGGTCTTTATCCCAGCCTGATTCTGGGTCTTTACCCAGCCTGATTCTGGGTCTTTATCCAGCCTGTTTCTGGGTCCTTATCCAGCCTGATTCTGGGTCTTTATCCAGCCTGATTCTGGGTCTTTATCCCAGCCTGATTCTGGGTCTTTATCCAACCTGATTCTGGGTCTTTATCCAATCTGATTCTGGGTTTTTACCCAACCAATTATCCAAGCCTGATTCTGGGTCTCTATCCGACTTAATTCTGGGTCTTTATCCCAGCCTGATTCTGGGTCTTTATCCCAGCCTGATTCTGGGTCTTTACCCAGCCTGATTCTGGGTCTTTATCCAGCCTGTTTCTGGGTCTTTATCCAGCCTGATTCTGGGTCTTTATCCCAGCCTGATTCTGGGTCTTTATCCAACCTGATTCTGGGTTTTTACCCAACCAATTATCCAAGCCTGATTCTGGGTCTCTATCCGACTTAATTCTGGGTCTTTATCCCAGCCTGATTCTGGGTCTTTATCCCAGCCTGATTCTGGGTCTTTATCCCAGCCTGATTCTGGGTCTTTATCCCAGCCTGTTTCTGGGTCTTTATCCCAGCCTGATTCTGGGTCTTTATCCAACCTGATTCTGGGTCTTTATCCCAGCCTGATTCTGGGTCTTTATCCAGCAGATTCTGGGTCTTTATCCCAGCCTGATTCTGGGTCTTTACCCAGCCTGATTCTGGGTCTTTATCCAACCTAATTCTGGGTCCTTATCCAGCCTGATTCTGGGTCTTTATCCAGCCTGATTCTGGGTCTTTATCCAGCCTGATTCTGGGTCTTTATCCCAGCCTGATTCTGGGTCTTTATCCAATCTGATTCTGGGTTTTTACCCAACCAATTATCCAAGCCTGATTCTGGGTCTCTATCCGACTTAATTCTGGGTCTTTATCCCAGCCTGATTCTGGGTCTTTATCCCAGCCTGATTCTGGGTCTTTATCCCAGCCTGATTCTGGGTCTTTATCCCAGCCTGTTTCTGGGTCTTTATCCCAGCCTGATTCTGGGTCTTTATCCCAGCCTGATTCTGGGTCTTTATCCCAGCCTGATTCTGGGTCTTTATCTCAGCCTGATTCTGGGTCTTTATCCCAGCCTGTTTCTGGGTCTTTATCCAATCTGAAGCTTAATCTCTATCTAACAAGAAGCTCTCCAATTTGATTATTTGAATCTGGGCCTCGATCCTACTTAAAGATTAGTTTCTATTTTATTCCCAACATAAAGCTTAGCGCCTTTCTGTAACTGAAAATCAAATAAAAAATGTGGACTCTCATCACAGAAATTTATAATCAGTTCACATGCACCATTTATTGGAAAATCAGTCTAAACAAGAAAATCATCCCTAAAATCAAATAGAATTATTTACATAATTATAATGAAAGTCATGGTCCGTAGGGAAACGCTACCAGAACTTCCTATAACTAGCATTGCCAAAACTAAAATCAGCCTCTCAGCCGCATCAAGCGGAGCCACCAAGTCGAGCGGCCTGCAGCTCAGCCGCCCTCGCCAGCAGGCCCGGAAATCGATCGCGCATCGACCGGTAAGCCGGCGCCGCTTTTGGCCTGGGTTCGAACGTCCTGGACTCGACTCCGGCGCCGCTGTCGGGCGGCAGAGAGGCGAGAAAATCGGCGCTTGGGCCGGCGAGAGCGCTGGCGCCAAGTAGAGCGGCGCCGAGGACAGCCGAGTTGCCCAGGCCGGGCTGGACAATCACCGGAGTAGCCAGGGCGTCAGCCAGCACCTGCGGAGCAGCTGGAGCTGTTGCAGCTGCCGACTCAACTACCGACTCAACTACTCATTCAGCCGCAGCATCTACTTTGAATTCATCTACCGAATATACTACCTATCTAGCTACCAGATTAACTACCGATCTAGCTACCACATCAACTACCGATTTATCTACCAGATCAACTACCGATCTAGCTACCACATCAACTACCGATTTATCTACCAGATCAACTACCGATCTAGCTACCACATCAACTACCGATTTATCTACCAGATCAACTACCGATCTAGCTACCTCTATTTAACAACTGATACATCAGCAGCAACAGTGTATATTAACTAAATCAGCTTAGCTACTAAGCGCCGTCCCAAAGCCTGACCAACAGCAGCTCACCTGAGCCACCCGCGGATTGGCCGAGGCTCCCCCAGTGGCCAGCACCCTGGCGCCCGGCTCCCCGGGCCGGAAGCCGAGGCTCTCAGCAAACAGCCGCAGCGACATGGCGTGGCTCTCCAGACAGGCTCGAGCCTCGGCGGCCGGACCTTCGACAAAGTCAGCGCCGTCTGGCAGCGGCTCTCCGTCGGCGCCGAACCGGTAGCGACCCAGCGCGCCCTCCGGCACAATCTCCGGCGAGTCGAAGTACAGCCCGACGAGCCCGCCATTGCCGGGAGGCCGCGAGTCCAGCAGCCGGTCAAACTCGGCCCAGGAGCCGCCAGCGAACCGGTCCCTGATGGCCTCGCGGGTCAGCGCGCCGTTCTTAAGGCTGGTTGGGTTGGGGATTCGGCACTGAGCAAGGTCCTGGGCTCGAGCTCCAGTCAGCTGCTCACTAAGCCAGAGGACTCACACTGCAGCCAGCTGCTCAGCTAGCGGACTCACACTGCAGCCAGCTGCTCAGCTAGCGGACTCACACTGCAGTCAGCTGCTCAGCTAGCGGACTCACACTGCATGCAGCCAGTTGCTCAACTAGCGGACTCACACTGCAGCCAGCTGCTCAGCTAGCGGACTCACACTGCATGCAGCCAGCTGCTCAGCTAGCGGACTCACACTGCAGCCAGTTGCTCAGCTAGCGGACTCACACTGCAGCCAGCTGCTCAGCTAGCGGACTCACACTGCAGCCAGCTGCTCAGCTAGCGGACTCACACTGCAGCCAGTTGCTCAGCTAGCGGACTCACACAACAATAGGCATGCAGGACTCGGTGTCCACAGCGCAGGCCATGACCACGCAGCCCAGGCTTGGCAGGGCGGCCCCGGCGGGCAGGCAGCGGCAGGTTGACCTCAGCAGGGCGCAGCTGGAGCTGCCCAGAGTGACGGCGAGGCAGCCCGGCTGCAGCCGCAGTCCGGCCAGCGTGGCCGGGTTGTCGCCGGTGAAGGCGGCCACGCGGCAGTCGGGCGAGAATCCCCACCGAGCAGAGAGGTAGGCCGACACCCGGCCGAGGATCGTGCGGCCAGGGACGATCGGGCCGAGGAGGCTCTGCGGGCGGGGAGATGAGGGACTGAGGCTGGAGCCAGCTTATGTACAAGGTGGGGCAGGGGTCACTTGGAATCAGTCAGGCTCGGGAGTAGACTGTGAGGTCACTAGGGAGTAGACTGTGGGGTCACTAGGGAGTAGACTGTGGGGTCACTAGGGAGTAGACTGTGGGGTCACTAGGGAGTAGACTGTGGGGTCACTAGGGAGTAGACTGTGAGGTCACTAGGGAGTAGACTGTGGGGTCACTAGGGAGTAGACTGTGAGGTCACTAGGGAGTAGACTGTGGGGTCACTAGGGAGTAGACTGTGGGGTCACTAGGGAGTAGACTGTGGGGTCACTAGGGAGTAGACTGTGGGTCACTAGGGAGTAGACTGTGGGGTCACTAGGAAGTAGACTGTGGGTCACTAGGGAGTAGACTGTGGGGTCACTAGGGAGTAGACTGTGGGGTCACTAGGGAGTAGACTGTGGGTCACTAGGGAGTAGACTGTGGGGTCACTAGGGAGTAGACTGTGGGGTCACTAGGGAGTAGACTGTGGGGTCACTAGGGAGTAGACTGTGGGTCACTAGGGAGTAGACTGTGGGGTCACTAGGAAGTAGACTGTGGGTCACTAGGGAGTAGACTGTGGGGTCACTAGGGAGTAGACTGTGGGGTCACTAGGAAGTAGACTGTGGGTCACTAGGGAGTAGACTGTGGGGTCACTAGGGAGCAGACTGTGGGTCACTAGGGAGTAGACTGTGGGGTCACTAGGGAGTAGACTGTGGGGTCACTAGGGAGTAGACTGTGGGTCACTAGGGAGTAGACTGTGGGGTCACTAGGGAGTAGACTGTGGGTCACTAGGGAGTAGACTGCAGAGTATATTACGATTCAGTAGAGTAATTTTTTAAGTGGCGACAGATGAGAAGCGGACAAGCAGGACTCAATGCTCAACGGTCTGCACCTCCAGTCCGGGCTGCACGAACTCGCACAGACGGGGCACCCAGGCTCTCTCGGCCAGCGACATCAGATTCATGCCGGACCCGTCGGCCTCGTCGATGCTGGCGTAGTCGCCGAGGAATAGCGAGGCAGCAAAACTGCTGACCAGGGAGACTCGCTCGGTGTCGGCCAGAGTGCCGGCGAGGCGCTGCTTCATCAACTGGGCCGCCGTGTAGCGGTGGAAGGCGCGGGCGCCGGTCAGGGCGGCCAGGGCCTGCGGGGTGCGGTGCGGCGAGTAGGGAGGAATCTGCTGGCGGCCCAAGCTGAGGGTCTGGGAGGCTGTCTGAGGGTCTGGGAGGCTGGCTGAGGGTCTGGGAGGGGGTCTAGGAGGCTTTCTGAGGGTGTAGGAGGCTGGTTGAGGGTCTGGGAGGCTGGCTGAGGGTCTGGGAGGGGGTCTGGGAGGCTTTCTGAGGGTGTGGGAGGCTGTCTGAGGGTCTGGGAGGCTGGCTGAGGGTCTGGGAGGGGGTCTAGGAGGCTTTCTGAGGGTGTGGGAGGCTGGTTGAGGGTCTGGGAGGCTGGCTGAGGGTCTGGGAGGCTGGCTGAGGGTCTGGGAGGCTGGCTGAGGGTCTAGGAGGCTGGCTGAGGGTCTAGGAGGCTGGCTGAGGGTCTGAGAGGCTGTCTGAAGGTTTGGGAGGCTGGTTGAGGGTCTGGGAGGCTGGCTGAGGGTCTAGGAGGCTGGCTGAGGGTCTGGGAGGCTGGCTGAAGGTTTGGGAGGCTGGTTGAGGGTCTGGGAGGCTGGCTGAGGGTCTAGGAGGCTGGCTGAGGGTCTGGGAGGCTGGCTGAAGGTTTGGGAGGCTGGTTGAGGGTCTGGGAGGCTGGCTGAGGGTCCAGGAGGCTGTCTGAGGGTCTTGGAGGCTGGCTGAAGGTTTGGAAGGCTGGCAGCCAAGACTGAGGGTCTGGGAGGCTGGCGGCCCAGCAGCTAAGGATTCAATACCGCAGGTTCGCAGCAACCAAGAGTTCAATCAAGACGAACCTCCGGGCCGCCAGCAAAGGCCTCGAGCTGGGCGCACTGCTCGCCGGTGCTGGAGTCCATCCACACTGGCGAGTCGGCGGTGCTGAAGCAGGCGGCCAGCTGCTCGGCCATGGGCAGCTCCGGCTTCAGCTGGCGAAGCGTGTCGCGCGCTCTGGTGCGCCAGTAGACGCTGCCGTGCTGCTGCCCGGAGCCGCAGATGACGGCGGCCTGGCTGAATTCAACGCCGCGGGCCTTCAGCTGGGCGAGCAGGCGGTCCAGCGCCTCCACCCACATCAGCGTCGGGGAGGTGATGGTGGCACCATCTGGGTGGACGCGCACGCCGCCTTTGGTTCTGCGAGCAGTTTTTTGAGACGATTCTGACTGCTTTTAGAAGAACAGTCTAGCAACCACACAGCAACCAGGTGCGAATCCTACTCACTTGTAATGCGGAAGAGCTTCATCGAATTTTAGGAATTCTTCAAAAAAGATTTCCCCAGTAGTCAGGCCAACTCCAATGGCTTTTACCTGTTAGTTTTTGAAATATGCTTTGAAGACATTTCTGATTGGGAAGATTCAAATACTTAAAGCTATGTCATACTATTTTTGACACAATGGCATTAGCATTTTAAACTAAAATCTAATAAGTATCTAGTCAAGTTATAACTGGAGCATACTAATTAGGTTTTTAATTTGTCCCACTTGTATTTTGTTCCTATATTGTTTTATACACCAAAAACATTGGCATAAATTAGCATTCCAAAATGTGTCAACTTTGAAGGAAGACATTTCTAACATATATGCAACCTTCTGGCACCTAGATTGCTACTGGTCTTGTTAATTTATATTTATTATTAAAATATATTAAATGATCTTCAGTGTATGATCATTATCGTACAATACAATATGCCTAAAAGAGCTCAGACATACTCAGACTTATTCTTATTATTGTTGGTCTATTTAAAGCTTTAGAACCTATTAAGCAAAAACCTATGATATTCTAAGTTCAACTGAATGGTATGATTTGCCATTGACAATATGCCAATGCCAATAATAGCTAGCTAACTAATACTGTAGCTTAGTTGTTAATACCTAAGACCAGAGCAAGATATACCAGCTCAATGTTAGACTCATTGACTATGATAGCAAGTCAACCTATCTAATAGAAAATCCTTAATTATCTCCTATTTATCTTTAGATTACTATAACTTACTTATTGATTATTATCTTTGATAGGCCTATTTTAGGCCTATAGACCTAATTTCTGCTTTTTGCTAAGAAATTCTACTAATAATTTCTGCTTATTGCTTCCCTTTCCTTCTATAAAGACCAAATCATACTTTGCTTTATTTAATTACTGAGTATAATAAAAAAATAATAGGCCTAGGTTGGGGTCCTAGATAGCTAAAAAGTCAAAGGAAATAACTTGTTTAGGAAAGGGCTTCATTTATGTATATTTATATTGATTCACCTACATGTATTTTTTATCATAGGGCCTATTACAATTAATTTATATATATATATAAATTTTAGCCACAGCCCTAATTTTTTATATGTTTAGCAATACCTACCAACATACATGCGCAACTGCTGGCCGAGCTGGCCGATCCGGCCACCATAAATCGTGGCTGACCAGGGGTAAGTCGCAAAATTGAGTTGACCAAAAACAGAAAAACACAAGAACCAAGAAAGAAAGGCAACAGGAAAGCGAAAAAAGAGTGGTTCAAGGAAAAATGGTGAAGCAAAAGAAAAACAAGTCGCATAAGAAGCAAACTAAGTCGCAAAAAGGATCAGGTAAGTCGCAACAGGAGCAACTAAGTCGCAAAAAGGATCAGGTAAGTCGCAATAGGAGCAACTAAGTTGCAAAAAGGATCAGGTAAGTCGCAATAGGAGCAACTAAGTCGCAAAAAGGATCAGGTAAGTTGCAACAGGAGCAACTAAGTCGCAAAAAGGATCAGGTAAGTCGCAATAGGAGCAACTAAGTCGCAAAAAGGATCAGGTAAGTCGCAATAGGAGCAACTAAGTCGCAAAAAGGATCAGGTAAGTCGCAAAAGGAGCAAACTAAGTCGCAAAAAGGATCAGGTAAGTCGCATAAGAAGCAAACTAAGTCGCATTTTTGGTCAAAACTAAGTCGCACGGCCAGCGTAATTTCAGAGGTTGCGCATATATGCCTACCAATCCTATTTATTTAGAAAAATTGATTTGTTGGTTAAATAATTATTTGTCTTTTGAGGAAAAGTATCTAGCTTTGTTTTTTTGTTCAATTGTTGGCTAGGAGCCAAAAAAGAAAGTCTTTTATTGCATAAACCTTTAAAACAATTTTTAATAGCCTAAAAAAAGATTGCTTTTATTTAAAATGTCTTGGCTTTGGTATAAATAGTTAGGGCTTATTTATGATAGAAAATATTTATATAGGCCTAATATACTTATTCATATAGAAAATATGCAAGTTTGATTGTAGGCTTTAAAAATAGAGGGGAGAGAGGCGAGAGACTAAACAACCTATGTATGTAGGCCTAGTATAGGCTTATACTTTTTATATTAGGGCCTTAATATTAAGGCCTTAAAATATAAAGTTTTATTAATATTATTTATATAATATAGGTAGGCGCCTATAGGCCTATTTATAGTTATTCATTATTTATGTAATTTATATTCTCAATTTTAGGACAAAAAAATTCTAAATAAATTCATTATATAGGTGTAGCAAAATATTTTAAGCAATTAGCAAATAGGCCAACTATTAATAGGGCCTATATTAATCTGGTTCCTGGACACTTCGTCATCTTACAACTCTGTCATCTTGATGACGAAGTGACCACGGATTTTGGACGTTTTGTCATATCAAAAAATAGTTAGTAAATCTAGATGACAAAGTGACCAAATTCTGAGGACACTTTGTCATCCCAAGATTTTGCAAGGCTGTAAGTTGTTATTCGATTGTTATATTGTTAAAAATTGTTATATTTCAGTTTATATATATTATTCAGTTTATATTGTTTAAATTGTTAAAACATAATCAACACTTCAAAAATGAAATGATGATAAGGCCTGGCCAACAGCATAGTATATGGTTGCTGCTTAATTTTAAGCTTTTTCGTAGACAAAAAGTAACTGAAAGTTTGATTCGAAAAAAATTCTGGAAACTTTTGGTTCACCCTAATAGGTTCAAACTTGCCAAGCTCTAATAATTATTTTTGCTTACCTTGTTAAAGCCCTAATATTGGCATTATCACTTCTACAACCAAAGGGGAGGCAACAAAAGTATGTGGCCATGCATGTGTAGTTACGTAATGGATTTCTCTTTAAGGACTTAACCAACCCTTGAATCACAACCCCATACAGTCTGAGCTAGAGTGATGTTATGTAATGGATTTCTCCTTGCTCCACTTGCTGGCAGGGACTTAACCAACCTTTCACAGGCATCAGTCTGCAGAGCTATAGAGCGTTTTCACCCCCTAAATATGCTAAGCCGTACCGCGTACATGTATTTATGTCTATGAGTGCAACGTGCCAATTCTCCAACCAACTAACCACAGTGGCGGATCTAAGCTGAGGGGTGCAAGTGCAGAGATGGTCAATTTACCCCTCAAGAAGTGGCCAGGCTGGCACCGGCAACTAAAGCAGCGGGCGGAGCACACCCAGCTGACTCTATATCCGCTGATGGAGTTGCTACTGGGCTAAATATTGAGCTGGCGAACTCTCCATTTGCAGCTTCCTGCTTTAGCTGCTCTCGCCTGGGTCACATCCCTTGGTTCGGCGGTCAAGTGCAAGGCCATCAGTGAGTATATATTTAATGTATGTAAGTTCTTCCTTGATTTTAAAAATCAGCTATGGAATTATTCTATTTGGACAAAATCACATTTGCATTTCATGTGTAACTTCAACATTTTACTTAGCTACATTTACCTAAGAAAAATTTAGCTACATTTAGCTACACTTAAAATACTAGCTAGTACTATTAATTCTGCAGTAATTTAAATGTGTAGGTCTTAATGCTATTCTCTTTGTGCTTTGTGAACTTTGTGATCTTTGTGCCTACATGTATAGCTACAAATTATGTTACTATATTACTCTTTGTGGGTCATAACTCCGCCATTGTCTGGTCTTAAGCCCAGAATGTGAAAGGAGGAGGGTGACTATATCTATATGTAGATCGATACATATACATGTATAATGTCTTATCTTAATCTTTATACATGTAGTTGCATGTACGAGTATACGTATGTTACATATATAGCAAAGTTTTTCATACAAAAAGTGGATGACGAAGTGTCCCGGGAGTAGATGACAAAGTGTCCAGGGAATAGATGACAAAGTGTCCACATTAGTAATGTGGATGACGAAGTGGTAAGATGATGAAGTGTCCAAAAATATGAGTGGATGATGAAGTGGTAAGATGACGAAGTGTCCAGGAACCTATTAATCTATGCTTTGAATAGGGCCTAGGCTCTAGTCTAAGCCTGACATATTCTCAGGCTTAAACATATTTCATCACAATTAGGTAGCCAATGGGTTTGAATATTGTATTTGTTGATAAGTACCCTAGCTAACAATAACATCACCAATAAAACTGTCAAAACAAAACTGTCAAAAGGATCAGCAAAAAATATAAATCATTCAAAATATCCTGACCTGCTGAGTCGAAAAGTCCCAGCCTAAAGCAAATCTTTCATTCATTCAATCTGCCTAAAAGCACAAGCTTGCTTACTAACAACTTCGAATTTCGAATTTCGAATAAATCAGTCACTGAGTCAGTCAGTTTCTGTAAAAAGATTGGTATTACAAGACAGACTTTTAAGCTTTATTACTTCATTCTTAAATTCAATTTTTTAACCAGCACTAGGCCTATAGACAGACAGAAAGTAGTGACAGTGAAGTACTTACTGGGCGTGGGAACAAAGTAGACTGCAAACCACACACCACGTAACACCAACACACAGCGTCACAACAACATCAACACAACACGTGATCGTGAAACTTTGCATTTCAAACCTTTCTTAGAAAGAGATTTAGTATATGGACTAGCTAAAATTAGAGCTGGCTGCCAGCAGCCAGAATAATTTTTTATTGCCCCCCTTTAAGTGGGGCCGAGTGAGTTTTCTTATCAGTTGGCTCTGGCGCAATCAATTAAAATTGACTGTGAAGTTTCTCGCTGATAAAATTTGCATTGAAAAAGGCCATTTAAAACAGTTTTTCGAATATTTAATCCCTTAAGCATTGAAGCAGATACAAGAAATTTTAACCATACAATCCCAGGCTGATTACAAATCTTTTGGCGAAAACGCGATCAAAATCGGTGAAGAATTGCAATCTCTAGAGCGTTATGGACAAGCATACAAACAAACCTTAGAGATTTAGTATATTTAGATGGACAAGCAAGCAAGCATACAAATATTAGAGATTTAGTATATTTAGAAGGCAATTTTTAGTTAACGAAAAAGGCCTGGCTAGCTAGTGGTTTTGACAGACAGCTGTAGTCAAAAGGTTACAAGACTCATAATTTCCATCCAGCCCCAAAATCTACAGTTTTTCACAATTTGTACAGACGAAAACAGTAGCACAACCTTTTTATTAATACTTAATGTGTTACCTCAGCACATTTAAACAAAGCTCAGGGGGTGGTGATTCAATATATACAGTTGCACACTTGCCCCAGCCGCTAACTACATGTAGTCTTCGGCGATTTGCTGTGTGGGTGCATTACGAAGGCGATGACACGACAAACAGAACGTCCCGTGGTCTTTTCGTATTGCCCTTGTTTTGCATCAGGGACTACTCAATTCTCGGGACGGGAAACGGCCAAATCATGCAGAAAAAAGATGGAGGCCGATTTTCTCTGTTCTCTGCTGATCTTATGTTTTATCGCAAGATCTTCAGCTTTTCACTATGTACACAAAATTTATCCCTCTTCAACTTCCTGTAGCCTGTTTCTACTCAAATAATTTCGGATAAATGCTAGGAGACATTTTATACAGTACCCCTTTAATACACAAACTCGATGCTTGATAAGCCAAGTGCATCTGTTGTAGAAGTCTATGGGAAACATTGAAGCAAGAAGTGAAAGCTTGTATTATGTGATGGCCTATAAGGTAAGGACTGATACCATTTTAGCATTAGCGAGAAAACCAAAAGTCCGTCGCGTTTTGTCTGCCGAAAGAAATTTTAAACCGGACGAGTTGGAAGAATTTCGTAAAATCGACAGTTTGCCAGGCTGGAGCGAGCTCGTTTCTGCACTCAAATCATCAGATATCGTTGCTCAACATTCGCTGTTTGTATCGTTATGCAATGAAGAAGTTTATTTGTTTGGTTTGGATTCGAGCGGAGAACTAAAGATCAAGATTTTTATTTCGTCCAACTTTGCAACTCGTGCTTTTCACTATCATTCGCCGGTTCCGCTGAGAGATCTGCTAGGATTCCAGCCTACATTGAAGTATTTTTCACAACTCGATGCCATTATCGTTCGATGCATGAATTTTCAACTGTCTGTTCAGCATGAGTTGAAAGCGATGTCGTCGTCATTTCTTCAAGTGTTGGAATTAGAAAATACTGTCATCACGAATCCATCGATACAGTTTTTAATTTCACAACTACAGCTAATTTCTACAAGTCCAGTGAGTCGTCGGTACGACATTGCCACACTAAGGCAGTCGGCTCTTATCTATTTAATCAGCAGTTCGGCTTACTCTCAACTTCGCACTCTGTTGCCACTGCCACATCAAAGAACTCTCCGTATAAATTTGGCCGGTCTTGGAGAGATTGGAACTGCAGCCGATTCTGATGAAACTATTCGAACAGTTTTTTCTGCACTTCGCGGCACCCAGCTGAACTGCGTTTTACTATTTGACGAGATGTACGTGCAGCCATCTGTCAGATTTAGATGTAAACATCTGTTTGGACAAGCGGAGGACGACTCGGCGAAAATTGCTCGGACAATTCTGGCGATAATGTTGAAGCCGCTAATGGGTGGAAAACCATTCATATTGCGCCTTATACAAATTTTTCTACTCACAGCCGAATTTCTCAAACAGCAACAGCAAAGGAAGGAATTCCCGCTGACGCAGAAGCAGCACGAAATGAACCATGCGAATTTACGGAGCTTGTTTCCCGTGGAAAGCTAGCGCATCCACCAGAATGGCTTTTCCAATTCTCGCGCCTTTGTTATGCTAGCTTCACATCATATTCACCAAGCTGTGCAACCCGTGTGCAACAGATATTCAATGCTATCGCCGAATATTTCTTTCCAGACAAGGACATTCATACAACTTCGGTGACTCGTCGCCTATCAAACTGCTTTTTCAAAGGACTTGTGCGAAACTGCAAAACTGCAGAACAAACACCAGACGCAAGTGATCGTAAAATCACAAAGCTACGCAGTTCATCTCGTTTATAAGCGCGATTGATACCGACTTACCATCACATAATACAAGCTTTCACTTCTTGCTTCAATGTTTCCCATAGACTTCTACAACAGATGCACTTGGCTTATCAAGCATCGAGTTTGTGTATTAAAGGGGTACTGTATAAAATGTCTCCTAGCATTTATCCGAAATTATTTGAGTAGAAACAGGCTACAGGAAGTTGAAGAGGGATAAATTTGTGTACATAGTGAAAAGCTGATGCTCTTGCGATAAAACATAAGATCAGCAGAGAACAGAGAAAATCGGCCTCCATCTTTTTTCTGCATGATTTGGCCGTTTCCCGTCCCGAGAATTGAGTAGTCCCTGTTTTGCATGCCATTTTATGCAGTTGCAGAGATATGCATGCAAAAGATATGCATACAGAGATAAAGATATGCAAATAAAAGAGATATGTATACATGTACATGTATACACAGGGGTGTCGCCACCGGGGGACATGTCCCTCTCAATAAAAGCATGGGCCGGGGACCATGCCAATTCTTTGTCCCGCCCCCCCCCCCACCTAACCAATTGTGACCGGTTATAGAAATCTATAATTTTGCAAATCGAACGACAAAATATATACATGTATATAGCGCCTGAGTACCAAAATGATCGTGCCTGCGACGATGGCGACGGCCCCGTATACATACTGTTACGTGCTACACATGTACGTGTCGCCTCAGGAAGAAGGCTTTCGAAAATAAAGATAAATCTAGCTACTCGTGCGCTTCTTCCATGCAGATGAGCAGTAAAGTAGCATGCTTTTGATGGGTTCGGCCTTTTTAAGCCTATAGCTTCGGGCCTCAGAACTCAGAAATGATCGAATCACTTAGAACTCTGGCCTTCTCACTTCTGTCAGATGGTCAGCCCCATGGTAGCATGATTGTGGGCGAGCAGCAAGGTCCTATAGCTAGGAGAAGACAGCGAGAGACAAGCAGGGAGAATTTGAAAGGTAGAGATTAGCTAATCCGCAGATTAACTAACCCGCTGCCACCAGTCCGTGCGCCCCGGCTCACCAAACCGGAGCTATCGAAATCGGACTTCCGACTAGAGGGGCACTGCACTTACCTGCCCCTAGTGTCTTTTAGCTGTCTATCTCGAAGTCATAGCCGAATAAAAGGGACGCTGCTGGGACTAAGATCTCATTGGCCATGCAGGGACAGAGAGGACTTTTGCAGGGGGTTCTTGCGCTGGCGAGCCTTCATACACTACTAAATGTACTATTTCATTACCAAATTCCCAGAAGTACATGTATAAGTACACGTAACTGCACGCTTTTGGCGCTAAATGTGTTAACACGTCGACAAATAGCGATGATGTAGATGTATTGTTACTTTTGGAGACCTTCAGACTAATATTTATCTCGTTTTAGCCGCTTAGCTGCCTGAGACCGCGCGAAGCGCCAGTCTGGCACTTATAATTCGCATGCTTATCATGATTTCTTAGATCGACTGATTGACTGGGAACTGTGCCGCTTCCGGTCCACCGTGACCTCTGCCTCTAGATTTAGCCGCTCATCTCAGCTGGCATTGCGAAAAAGAAAGAAAACGCTAAGTCTTTAACTTCCAGATTTAACTTTCTCACTTAATCCGCAATCCTAAACACTTTAGATTGAGTTAGAGCGAATGGCTACTTTTAATATTAACTGACACTTCTGCCTCGAGATTGGCACACAAAAGCAAGTAAGCAAAAGTGCAAATCCTATCAGACTACCTAGGAAGTGGTCAGTCAGACAAAGGGTGCACCCAGTTAAGCAGGTCAAGAGAGCCTCTCACCAAACCAATCGGAGGATCTATCTGCCGGTAGCCAAGGAATCCACAGAGACCGAAGCGCTCAGATGGGATGCTGATGCTGATCTTGACTGACGATCGCCGCCGCTACTCTTCACTTGCCGATGGTCGGTGCTGCTTTTGGTTCGCGGCCGGGAAAGACTGGTGACGTCTCCCGAGGGAAAACTTAGCTGCTGAAGCCGAAGCTGCCGGGGGAAGGGGGACCAGATGCCGAAGGGGCAGCCGGAACAAGACACTAGCAAGTCCGGAAACACCCGAAGGGTCGGGAACGCAAAATGTTACTCGAGCGCGGGTCGAGTTGCCGTCTTTTATAGCTCTCACGCGGCCGATTTGTTATAACGCACGCCGAATTTTCCGATTGGCTGAGAGCTTTTGTTAAAATAGGCGCCGAATTTTTTGATTGGTCGAGCCGGGGGCAGTCAGGTCGACTCTGATTGGCTGAGCTCAAGACCCCAAAACCCACCCCATCAGGTGGCCTTCAGACCCCAGGGAAGTTGACAGGTGCGGTCATAAATCATAAGCAAAACATAATAAAAGTCACTTGTCTAGACATCCTGGCGCCAAAAGTGACATCAAAACGCCCATAAATCAAAGGAGAAAGCAACAGAGCGAGTGGGGAGAAAGCTGGAAAGACCTCTTTGACCCAGACAGGCTGGAGCCAAAAGTGACAGCTAGACGGCCATAAATCACTGAAAACAGTAAAAAATTCACAAATCTGGGGGTCAGAACGAGGTTGAAAACGTTCCTCCCAGACTTAGTGTCGCCTGTCTAGACTGTTGGAGGTCAATCCATCTCAAACCCAGACAGTCTGACCTTCAAAGGTGCATAAACAATCCAAAATTAGAATCCTACGAGAAGTACATTGAGTTTCTAACATAACTAATAGTACTGGCATAAATTAGCATAGAACTTAGCCTAGATGAGAGAATGGAGAGAAATTCCTAAGCTAGCCTACTGACAGTAGGGGAAAAGCGCATCGAAGCAAAATGTGCGGTTCTAAGATTGAAAAAGTTGCGTCCTCATCACTTTGATTCGGAATCTGGATTGCAAAGCCAAGTCAATTTATAGCTACTGAACATTGTACATGTACATATATAGGCCTACCTTGAAGTGTATAGCCCAGTCCTTCTTTGACTTAGCCATTAATTGGAGTTAGGCGTTTATAATCTCGAAATTTCACATCTTCGAAATACAGAATCTTCTACAAGCTCTAAAATTCACATGCCCTGTAATTTCAAAAGCTTAAAGTGAATTGAAGTTGGTAAATAATCAATAAACTTTTCTACGATTATACATGCATGCATGTACATGTTTATGAGGCTTCAAGCTTGTGAAATCGACCAAAAATTTTAGTTTTCTATGATGTGATGAATTTTTGTTTTGAGCTAATTGGAGTTTACTAGCGGTCTTCGATCAACGTTTTGAAATTTCGAGCTTGTAAAATTAAGCGACCCATCAATCATCCACGTACAGTACTACTCGTATGCCAACTGGCTATCAATGATCAAGTCGAATGGTTCATGCAACGCTTGCTGATTCCCAGATCCCAGGTCCCAGATCCCTCACACTGAGTGAGGCGCAGGTGGCTGTCAAATCCGCTCATAAACAATGATTTATGACCCCAAAAGTAGCGAAGACCGCGCCTATGTTATTATGACTACAGGTATGGAGAAATCATATAGCTACAAAGATCCTACTGGTATGAATTCTAGGAAAATTACATAGAAATGAGAAAAATGCCCATAGCCTGCTGTTAGTAGGCTAACAAATTTGGAACCCATTTGCGAGCGTGAAATTTGAAAAAAATGCGTCCTCATCAATTCGTAGAAGTATTTGCTACTTTTTATATCTTATGGGAGTGGAGACTTATAAAATACGGATCGGGTCAGATTCAGGATCCGAGATCCGTATAAGATAAGCAATTAATTGATTATAACAAATCAGCAATGATTAGGCGTCAGAACGGGGGGTGGGGGCGAGCCATGGCTCATGGGGGTACCAGCCCCCCGCCCCCAATTTTGAAAAGTTCCGACGCCTATGCCCAGTGCCAATCCTTCAAAAAGGTGCTCGAGTGACTCTGCGTCACTGTACCTCTGCAGCTTATACATACATGTGTACGGTGCTGCAAGATTGCAACTGCTGTTTTCATGAGGTTGCCTCCAAGGACTGCTGTATACATGTAGCAAATGCATACATGTAGCTGCTGATGTCTGAGGCAATGTGTGGCAGCAGCAAATATGCAAAATTGCTCTCTATTGTCAGTCTTTCACAGCATAGCAGTGTCAACTGGGGCTGAAGCTTTACAAGTATTTACTACTCACATGTAACTGTTAAGTTTTGAACTTATCCGGTGCGAGGGAGTGTCACAAATTGCATTTATTATAGTCTCTTCTTATTGAGACACGTACCCTACATGTTTCATTTTTTCAGATAAAAGAATTCAAAAGTTGAAGAAATTGCCTTATTACATTGTGCTTTACATGTACATGTACATTTACAGCAGTACATGCACATATGTAACGGGACTTAAGCTACAATTGTCCCATAATATGGTATACACGCACTTTACACGGTACATTGTATCAGATGCTTTTTTCGATAGTTCCTGCATATAAATTTATCAACTAAAATGTACGCGTGTATGGCTAGCTATTCATTTTCTTGGGGTGTTTTTTGCTGTCCATCATTTTCAGTATGTTCCTATCGACAAGAGCTCGAGTAGTCAGTTGAGTAATTATTTTCCGTCGCGAAGAACCTCAGGCGAGCACGAGGTCACCAGCCGCCGCTTGCCGAGCGGGATCAGGTGGCGATAGTTGTCCACCATCTGCTGCTCCCGGTCGCCGGTCGGCGAAGCGTGGCCGCAGGACAGACTGCGAAGTTGGGCGAACTGCGGAGGAATTCGGAGTTGAGTGTCGGTTTGTTTGCGTTATCTAATTACATATCTTACTACGAAGTAAAGTAAAATCAGGGACTACTTAAACTAGGGACTGGAAACTGGCCAAATCATGCAAAAAATTGTTGGAGGCTGGTTTTTTCTAGCCCTCTCTAGAACTTATTATTGAACGTAGAAAGCTAGTTTTTCGCCATCCTGTACAGAATTTATCCCTCTACAAGATACACAACTTACTTTTTATCAAGCTTCATTTTGAGAGTAGCAGTGAGCTCTTTTGTACAGGACCCCTCTTTTCACAGTGTTTTATAGAGAGAATGCCTTATAAAAATCTGCAGTCAGACGGCTTGTTGTCTATGCTATAAAACGCATCACTATACATGTAGCACTTGTTTATCAATTGAGCATGCAACGAAGGCTTGGCTTTAGTCTGTCTGATGACTGATAGAGCCTGATGCATGTATAAGAATGAAGAGCTTAGCTAAAGGCGAAAGAAACTCTAGCAAGCCAACTTTTTTCAAGCCAAGTTCACGAGACCCCGTCAGGTGGAACATCAACGCTGAGCTACCCGGACCGGATGTAGCGAGGCTGCGGCAGCTGCTAGAGTACAAAGAGAACTTGTTCGCCAAGCACGAGTTCGACCTGGGCACGACGGAGCTGCTGCAGCACCAGGTCGAACTGGAAACGGGAACGCGGCCGCACCGGCAAATCCAAGCAGCGCCGTCTGCCTCGGTCTGTGTGAGACCAGGTGGATAATAAGATCGTACAGATGCTGGACAGCAGCATCATCGAGCCGTCGTCGTCGCCATGGGCAAGCAACCTGCTGGTGGTCCGTAAGAAGAACGGCAAAATGCACGGACTGTCGGCAGCTGAATACCTGTACGGTCAAGGACGCGTACCCGCTGCCGCAGGGGGGGGGCGTAGCCCAGCGGTAGCTCAGCTGCTCTGGTGTGCCAGCGACCCAGGCTCGATTCCAAGTGCAGTCACATTAATTTGGGGCTGAATTGGAATCTCGGCTTAGATCTGCTCGTGCAATTAACGGCCTTGAGAGCCAACCCCCCAAGGCGCAGTGAAGTGTACATGCCTAACGATAAAATATAGTTAGGGCCACTGTACACTCCTGTGTGAGTGTGTGCCTGCGTACGTATCCGCGCGCTTGTATGCCTTGCTCAGGGGAGTCGGCGGAATGGGCAGTAATGCCTCTCGCCGGTTGTGTGCCTATGTCGCTTAAAGTGCGCCAGGGTGCACACAACCCCCCTGCCTCTAATAAAAAAAATACAAACCCGCTGCCGCACATTCAGCAAGCATGAATGCTCTGGTCGGGTGCTTCTGGTTCTCCACCATCGACCCATGGCTACCACCAGGTGGAGGTGGCGGAAGAGGACCTGCCTTCTATTCAACCCGCGGCTTGATGCAGTTCCGTAAGACGGGCTTTGGAATTTGCAATGCCCCAGCGACGTTGCAGCGGCTGATGGAGCTGGTGATGTCCGGTCTGTCCTGGGACCCTTGCTGACTTACATCGACGACATCATCGTCTTCAGCAGGACCTTCGACGAGCATCTAGTGAGGCTTGAGCTTGAGCGCGTTTTTCAACGGCTGCGAGATGCGGGTCTCAAACTGCACAAGGCGAAGAGCGTGTTCGGCCATCGCCAGGTGCTGTACCTGGGACACCTGATCAGCGACCAGGGTTGCACCGGACCCCAGCAAGTTTGAGGTCATTCGCAGCATCCCTAGTCGAAAGTTGGTCGAAGAGGTGAAGTGGTTCCTCGGCATGCTGCTACCGCCGATTCATTGAAGGGTTCAGCCAGACGGCGAGAGTCCTGCACGATGCGTGAAATCGAGAGACTTCGCATATGGACCGGCGACTGAGAGCAAGCTCACAGTAAAGGAAAATTGACCGCAATAAGCAGGCGCAGGGAGTTCTGATTCCTCCGAATTCCTGGAGTTGGTTTCCAGGGAAAGCTGGCATACCGGCCTGAGTACATATTTGTGAAATTTTAAATGCCTATATGTCCACAAAATATATCTAGCAATACGTACGTACAGTCACCGACTAAATGAACCGAGTGTGGCTCGGTTTCAGAGTAATTGCAGAGCAACTGTAATGACAAGGAAGATTTTATTTTTTATTCAGTTATTCAAGGCTACAAGCTTAACTGAATAGCGATGATGCTTGTGCAGAAACCCTAGACATTTCAATAAGACGTTTGCTATGTTAAATTCCCTAGAGAAAAGGGAGATCCTGTGCAAGAAAGCTCACCGCTCCTCTCAAAATGAAGCTTGACAAAAAGTAAGTTATGCATCTTGTAGAGGGATAAATTCTGTACAGGATGGCGAAAAAACAGCTTTCTACGTTTAATAATAAGTTCTAGGGAGCGCTAGAAAAAACCAGCCTCCAACTATTTTCTGCATGATTTGGCCAGTTTCCCATCCCTAGTTTAAGTAGTCCCTGTGTAAAATATGAAGTACATCACACACCGTATTTTCTATGCGTGCGCCTTTTGCATTTTGTACATGTATCACAGCAATATCAGCGTTTTGCGTGACCTCTCTCTTGTATGACCTCCAACTGCTTTTATGACCTCCATCTTTCTTTGCATATCTGTGTTTTGCATATCTTCCTGCTTTTGTGCCTTCTGCCTTTTTCGGAGTCGTTCCGCGTCTACATGTATCTTTGCATAAACCTGCTTTTGTAATTTGCATACAATTTTATAATCTTTTGTGCGTATTTCGCAAACATACGAATACGAATACCTTAACGTTCCTCAAGTATATCACATTTGTCCACCGACAAGCGAGTTGATGTGTGTCGAAATTTAGATGACAAGCGGTGCAAAGTTATCGTTTGTATTTGACGGTAGAATCAGGAATCTTGAGCGCATGGCTCTAGGCGGGGTCTTGAGAGGAAGAAGGGCTGAAACCGAGAGGGGAGCTCTGCGAAAGAAAGAGTGTACTGCCATAGACTAACTAAACAATAACAGAACGAAAGTTGAGCGAAGCTTAAGTCACATAATATACAACATAGACAGAAAAACAATAATGCACTGAAGCTATTAGGCTGAGCTCTAATGCACAACACGAGTCATCAAGGATAACTGAATAAGAATTGGCCTAGCCAATGCTGGACCAGTCGGCGTGATCGTAGCTACGCTCGTAATTAGACTCAACGCAAACACAGTTCGTGATGCTAAGCGGTTTTCAAGTACATGTAAGAAGTTTAAAGTAGACATCGTTGTGCGGCTGGGTCAACTTACAAGACCATACAATGGTCCGATGGTCGAAGTGGATGCAGATCATTCAATGTTAGACTGAGACGCTAAAATCTACATGATATCCTCAAATTGTTACTTGAGAACGACAAAACTCTGAGAGATCCTGTGTGATCCTGTCAGTTTCTACGCGAACTATGGGTTCAATTCTAGAGTTTTGAGTTGAGAAGAGATCCTTATTTGGATGGACCATTGGATCTGAACGCTGTTGCAATGTCTCGGCGTTTCTAGTCGACTGCATGGTCAGGCAAGTTATCGATTGGTCCGGATCTTTACCTCAGGCGATCGAGCTACAATCTCTTCATGTTTTCAAGCTGCGAAACAGCTACATGTAATTAAGTTTGCTCACCTGTTCGGCACTCATGGTGATTGGCTCCCGAAACACGGTCCACTGCACGGACTCAAAGCACGGCGGCGTGGTCAGCGAGCCCTCGTACGAAAAAATCTCGGTCAGATTGGCCGGCAGGAAGTTCGCCAGGTTGATTGGCTCAGCGAGCGGTACTTTCGAGCCAGGAGCCCGGATCTTGTCGAAGTGCTGCAGCACCCGAGCCATTGCCGGGTGCTCCGCTCCTATCTGTGGCCGCAGGGATTTGAGTTTAGTGTGAGTTGGCTACTATAGTATCAATCAAATGCGGGATTTGACGCCACCATAAATAGAAATGGGTTTCCAATGCAAGCAGCTAGTCATTGCAGTTAAACAGTAAAATACACGTGTACTGCGTATAGACGAAGACAAACGATTCCTTACTTTTGGGAAGGCACTATACGTTTAAGCTAAACAGGCTTGACGCAACATGCCAACCCAAAACTATCAAGCGTATGCTAACAGAGGCGTACATAGGGGCGTAATTTTGGTGTCAGATGTACATATTTAGCGCCCGAGGCGAGGTCTTCTAATACCTATTTTTTAACCGATAGACCAGCGTGAAGTACGCGGCCCGCAATGCCTACGGTATATCTGCAATCTGCTCTTACATCTACGAAAACTCCCAAAACGGCGAGTCCATCCTTGATGGCGGCAGCCTCCTGGAAGCTGGAAAACTTGCCAGCGTTCCAGTGCACCAGGTGCAGCTCCGCTGGGAACAACCGACCGTTGAGCGCGTGCTCGCTGCCCCAGGAGTCTCCGGAGCCCCAGTGCATGTGGAACTGGGCAAACTGGTAGCGGCACAGAAGAGGTCCGCCTTCCACGGCTGAGTGCGGGTTTGAGCGGAAGGATTCATGGTTGATTCAGTTATTTGGATACTGCTATTCTCCGATCACAGTGGTGTCTCCCCCGGACTCCCCCGAGTGTTTGCAGCTCGGCTCCTTAGTTCGTATTACAAGCGCAAACATGTTATGCAATGCAGACAGAAAGACTTGAGAGTTCTTATTAAGCTCTCGATTAAAAGACTCTGTAAACTATATTTAAAGTATATAGCACAGTACCACTGACTCAGAGCCTTCTGAAGCTGAAGCTCATTCATCAAACCTGCTCAAAGATTCAATACTCACTGGCCAAATCGCCGCTCCCGCTGGCCACCTGGAAGCTGTGGCCGGTGTTGCTCAGCTGACAGTCGGGCAGGTCCTGGTAGGCGCACCTCAGCGGCGGATTGTTGAGCTTAGCCGAGAACACCGCCTGCCCGAAATCCAGGTTCACTGGCGACTGAAACGCCCCCGCGGCCTTTGGAAAGAACCGGGACCAGGTGTGCGGTCCTGCGTTGCGCAAGTGCAAATTCAAAGGATTTGAAATTCAACCAAGGACTTAGAATTTTTTAAAGTCGTTTGCGGCACCGAAAATTTCAAATAAAACGGAATTAATTTTTATAGATTCAACATGTGGGTTTTTTTGCGGGGCACCATTTTTAACAGGGGTGCACCATGAGTCATTCTTTCCAGCTGTCTGCAGTGGTAGTAATGAAAATGAGACGTAGGATATGCATGAACATGTTAGATCGACGCAAAATGAGTTTGTGTTCTTGTAATCGGAACAATTTCTGTTTTGTTCTGTTGAACACCAAAACATCTGTTCTCCAAAATTACTGGAGAATGTCCGTTTCAAAACTCGATATTGACTGAGATTCCTACTGAAAACCCATCCGACCTTACATGTACGTCGTCGAAACGTGCTAATAACTTTCTATCAGAGTCTTGTCGTCCGAGCGATCAGAAGTGCAACTCATTTAGTCTTCTTTCACATACAGGTACTATATCTATATGTACATTATACTCTCGCACGTCTCAGGCAGCCATGGGACACCCCGGTGCGCATAGCCCAACTTTAGCTTCTCACCATTTTCATTGTCGTATCCCCAGCTCGGTTGCTTCTTGCCGCGCTGCATGTTTTAAAAATTATCCTCGGCCGACTTGATCGACTTATAGCTCTCCGGATCTCTGCTGCTGCCAAGAGTTTTTTTATGAAATTTGATATTTGGAGGAGCAGTTTTTTCTTTTTAACTGAAAAACCTGCCTAATTCAAAAGATCAAGAAGATTTTACGCAGTTGCAAAGAGGCCAATGAAACTGAAAGCTGGTGATAAGCAGGTGTGTTGAGATTGACAATCTCTTAGCAATAGCTATTCGTATACTCGTACAGCTCAACTGAGTAGCGCGTCTCTCTCGAGTAGCTTGCTAAGATCTACATGGTGGACGACTTATGGCAGCGGAATCAATTGATAACGCGCTCCTGCAGTGCAGTCGACTAAAGGTATCTGCAGACCCCCGCGTGACAGTTTTGGCAAAGATAACGACCACCCGAATATTGTGCAGAATCATTTCACATTTGCGCATGCATGCACACTGTTTTCATACAGTATAAGTGACTTTTTAGCATCGCTGCATGATTGCTTTTGTTTCAAAGACACAATTTTTTAACTGAAACAAACGGTAGGCCATCTAGATCGTACTGTGTACCAAAGCTGTCCCAAAACAGAGGCAGTAATCGATGTAATTTAATGTAATTTGAATCAACTGAATGAGTAAATAAAAATGTTACAGTTCTATCACTTTTTTACTTGTTTCAAAATGTTAATCTCTTCAAAAGTTATGGCTAAAATATAACAGGAGGTGGGGAGAGTTATAATAAATAAAGTCTGTTACAGCACCGCCATCGCCATCTACTGATGGCGATTCATCACTACACCTGTAATTCCTTCACTTTATCATCAGCCATTGTTACTGGAGAGGTTGGATGATCATCACGGTTGGGCTGTGTCATGCAGTATCATCTGTACGTCCAATGATGAAGCGCACCTCAAGCCGGCGATATATGCATACAAGACAGTCATAGAAGAGATCAGAGATTTCATACAGCTACATGGCTACCGTAACAACATTTATTAATTGCTTCCTCGCTTCCCCAGTTCTACTGCAGTAGAGAATATAACTGACGTTGAATATTTGGAAGAAACACCACCAAGTATATTTTGAGCAACTGAAAAAGAAAATGAAAACATTCCCCAGTAGATTTGCCTCTATTAGAGTCGATTTGCTCAGCGCGATTTCTTTCGGCAACTGCGATCGGTTTTTATTAGTTGTTCCTGTCTGGACCATATCGGTGCTTACGTTTCCATTCTCTCTTCTTTTTTTCTTTTCTTTTATACATGCTTCTGTTTTTCCATAGCTCCTTCTGCTCATTTTGCATTCCTCGTTGCAAAAGATCAAGTCTATAGTCAAACTCGCGGGTTTGAAAAACTATATAACCCCTTAACCCCCAGATGTTATATTTTTAATTTTTATAGTCGATCATAACTTTCGAATATAAATAAACATCATATTTTAAACGGTGCGATGATCGAAGTAAGTTACATTAAATTCTGATTCCAGAGTTCTGAGTCGATACATTGATTTTCCCGCTATAAAATGCAAGGCCACATATGGAAGAGACAACAAGCCGTCTCGGATGTACATGCATGTAATGAATATTCAGGAACGATAGCGATGGGCTTTCCAAGCTTGGTAGAATAAGTCTAAGACAAACATTAAAATTTTCAGTACAGATGATACAATAAAAAGATATAGCATATCTCTTAGCAAATGTCAGAGGCCCGTGGGTCTG
Organism: Macrostomum lignano; assembly: GCA_002269645.1. Classification (NCBI taxonomy): domain Eukaryota; kingdom Metazoa; phylum Platyhelminthes; family Macrostomidae; genus Macrostomum; species Macrostomum lignano. The sequence continues at coordinate 59,382 of NIVC01003197.1, forward strand.
AATCAGCTGAATAAAAGGACAAGGCCGGGGACTAGCAAAAATTATTTAGTCTTCTTAACTCGTCCTTTTCCGGAATATTAACAAATTGGCAGCTTCAGTAGCTATGGCTCCGATTGCGAGGACGAATCCAGTAATGATCTACTTACGAAGAAGTCATTGAATTTGCAGTCAGGCCTTATATATAAAGCTTTTTCTACAATGCCGCAGTCGCAGCGCCGGATTGGACAACATATGCATTGATATTTATGTCTAGGTTTTACTTACATTTTTTATAGAAATAAAAATTTAATTTATATATAAAGAAAGTTCACCATACATTTTATAACTTCCTAAAAAGTACTAACTACTTGTTAACACCGATGCAGTCTTTAACGTTGACTGTTACCTTAGGGTCTCCCTAAAACACGCCCCGCGCCGCCCCGAACCGTTACACATTATAACAAATTTGGCTATAACTGAAAACATTTAAAAGTTAGTTAGTTCTCTGTTAAGCTTCAAGTTTGTATCGAATTTAGTTTTTTCACTATGAAATATACAATTCGGTAAATAATAAGCGATATTAATAGTAATATTAGTAAAATAATAATTATAAAATTTTTTAAAATAGAAACGAGAAAATGAAAAATAATGCTATTATTTAGAATAATGATTGAATTTATTTATTCCATTACTCTTACAACAAATACTTTTCTCTGCAATCAAATACTGCATTGACAAAAAATGTTATAATGTGTAGCGGTCGGGGCGGTGCGGGGCGTGTTTTAGGGAGACCCGTTACCTTACTTTTAAACGTCATAGCAAGGCATGACGGTATCTTGGAATGGCGTCGCGGATGATTGAGTTTGAGAGTGAGATGTATACTTATTCTGAAAGATTCAGAACAGAACTCTTATATCTAAAGCTGAATAGATCGATCGACCGGTAGACCGGGTTTAACGCGTATCTCCTCATAGACGGCTGCCAACTCAAATGCAAAACTTATATATATATATTTACTTTATATAATAACATTATGCCTAACATCATATCTCAATAGCATATCAACATCTTACATCATGCTTGCTTTAATGCATATCATTTTTAAAAATAAATGTTGAGATTTTAAATTCAATGTCTTGTCGTCTTCAGGCATAAAGTTTTTAAAATTTTCTGGCCTTACTACTGTATAGATTTTTTGGCATAAGCTTTTGTTCTATTCTTCTGTAACACTTCTTCTAACACTTCTATCAAAAAGTTCTGCAAGTGACCTCACAACTCAGTGTTGTGAGGTTAAGTAAACATAACTTAGGCCTATCCAACAATGTGTGACCATCTGGGGCTAGGTTTTTTTAGCAAACATTAAGCATTAAATATTTCAATACTAGATATTGATATTTTGCTACAAGATAGTTCAATATAATTATGAGTATAAAGTTAGGCCCTAATTGCTATTGTCTTTATAGCATATCACACAAGAAAAATTTTTTGAAATTTTAAAGTTTTTGATTTTTCACAATTTTATATTTATATTTTCATTTGATAATTTAGGCCCTATTTTGACTTCAAATTTGTGTAAATAGCAACATATCAGAATTCTTATCTATAATAAAACACACTAACAAATGTATATCTCAGAATAATATATAGGCCTAATATAAGACTAACATGGCATAGGTCTAGTTCCCAGTGAGCTCCGCGAAACCCACAAACCCAAGGACACGCGCGAAGCGCGTGTCCTTGGGTTTGTGGGGTGAGCGGAGCGAACGCGCGAGGCACAAAGTGCCGAGCATGAGGAACAAACAGCCAGCCAATGCGCGAAGCGCATTGGGTGGTCTGGCTTGTGACGAATATAATAATATGAGACGTGTGCATCGAAAAAATGACAAGAAAAATCTCACAAAAACTGCTGTAACTTCAAAACTACAAGTGCGAATTTCACAAGTGAGGTGTCATTTTAAAGAGAAGAATCTGATCTATTTAACGAGTATAGTTTTGTATGGATTCACTGCGGAGAAAAGGAACAGGCTTCAGTTGAAATGTTTGTCTTAAGATTATGTCTTTACAAAAGTGCATTTCCTCATGCACATTAAAACTCGAGCTAAAAATGTTCGAGGGTTATAGGTGCGCCTTACTAAGATGCATAACATTATTGGGTTGTTTTTTTCAATTGTATCAAAAAGTTGGCACTTTGGTTGCAAAAAATGCAAAAATTGAAAATGTACTTTTACAGTTTTTTGCATTTTTTTCTATACTGCTAATAGTTAAGCATACATACTATGCACCAATTGATGCGCAATTCAAAGATACACAAGTGTGGAAGTTTTCAATTCTTAGACATTTGAAATCAGAAAGTTATCGACGAAAGACTAAAAATCATGATCTCAAACTGATTTGAGGAAAAGTGCTCATTATAATTTTTGGAATATGGAAGAAACAATTCAACGCCGTCATCTAATTCCAAACTAACTGTACTTTAAGGTACTGCGATGATTTTTTTATTGAAAGAGCGAAACCTGTTTAAATATTTGAAAAAATGGGAAAAAAGTACCTTTTTTCATAGAAATACACTCTTTTGACTGCTTAATCCAATTTCCAACAACAAAATAGTTGCTTTCCTGCTGGTGCAAACCGTTATTAGGGTGAATTTTCAAAATTGCATACTGTGCCAAAAGTAAACTGAAGCTTAATATTTATAAACATTAGAAACGGGACCACTAATGGGTATTTTACTTTGGTTACTTACTATGGACTAAACTGGCACTGGCAGAGACAGATTTGAGAGAAACTAATTGCTCCATTGTATTTGTATTTGGCTCCAGCGTTACAAATTACAATAGCTATTTCGGGGTCTAACCGGCTAAGTTATCAAAAAAGCTAGATACCAATCACCAGTTTCATCATCAGCTATACCTACCACGATTTTATAGTCGCATGCAACAGTAATACCCTCCTTTAAAAGTTTTCAATATCTAAAATGATGTGTTAAATTTTATAAAATTTCATAAACAGTGAAATTTTAGCTGTTTACGTGCTGGTGGTTTGAACGTAGCTACTTTGTGCGAAAATACACTGTCATTAATACCGTACCTATTATTGTATTTATTGTATTGAAAGTTGATGTGTAAATTGTACTTTTCTATTTTTTTGTCATTCGTTATCGCACTCGGGCCGGCCTGCCTGCCTTGTGGGGTGTGGTGGCCTTGGCCACTTTCTCCCCCTTCTGCTAGGATCCAAAGCAAGCTTTCAAGTGTACATTTAATATTATCGATCGATTATTTAAAACAAGCCTCTAGTGGCTGGTGTTGAGAGTGAGTGGCCTTGAGTGTACGCGAAAGCAAGAGGAAGCCCATGGGCGGACTATATGAACCTTCCTTTAGTGGAAAGTTGGGCCTTGTGCATTGGATAGTGTACGCTACACAAGACAGAAGGTAAAGAGAAAGAGAACGACAGGCTAGCCAATAGCGATAGCATGTGCTTCTTTCTCTCCAGTCCACTATGGTAGGGGGGGGGGTGTCAGACGGCCCAACTCTAACCCCCATACCCAAAACAGCGTACATGTAGAATAAGAAGGGATTGGGTCCAGATAAGTCTTCCCAAATGTACATGTATGTACAAAGACAAACACAGACAGAAAAATGGCTCTAAAAACCATTGTTATTGTTACACTGTGTGTCTATTTTTATTAACTTGACTTTGACTTGTCTTTACTCTAGCATGGTCAAGGATAATTACTGTTACTTCATACCTAATTTACAATTAATTGCATAAGATTAAGAAGGAATAATACAATCGAGGTCGAACCCATGATCACTTGACCCACCCACCCATGATCACTTCTGATTCTGACCTACATGTATCTACTATATCCTGCCAGTTTCTCCAGTTTTATGGGTCTTGGTGTCGGTGATTCGAGCAATTCCATTACATTTTATCGGTGCAGTGCGTCTATTAATGCTTAGCTACTTGTATATGTGTTGCAGAACTTATGCTCGTAGTTTCCCTTCTAGGGATGTTGACCCCGGGAGTGCTCCCCGGGGAGCTTGTCGGGGAATACTCTCCGGGGAATTTAACCGGGGACCCTGGGGAGAAAAAATATGAAAAAATGCATTTGTAACTTAATTTTTGCCATTAAAATAAGAAACTGATTCACAGAAAGCTGATTGAAACTCTGTCTATGCTCTTTTACCGCATAATTGCTTATTTCAATGCATTACATGTATTTGAAACACAACACACGTTTGATTGTTTTTTCACTAATAAGTCATTCAATCAAGCAAATTGCACGTAGAAAAGAAACCCGTCAGGAAAAAGAAGCCTTACTGACTAGTGACTGCTGTGTTGGTCTGCGTTGACGGCTTGACGCAGGCGCAGCGCTGCGTCATGCGTCAGGCACTGACGCATAGGGGGGTGTCATACATATACTCCCTATTAGACAAGGACAAAATGGTGATTTACATATATATGCAAGAAATAAAATTCCGATTATAAAAACAGTCTCATTCATTAATTATCCTCTCACGAGCGTAGCTGTTTAGCATGCATTCCAACAAATGCACTTTTCCGATAAAGGTGCGCGCACGATTTCGTGATGCCACATTGTCAAATACAGTTTAAAAAAACATTGTTTAAAATTTTTACCCCTGCGCCTTGAACATGTAGTACAAAGCTTAAATCAAAGTTTAAAAAATTCCACTTACAATCTAAGTGATCCGCCGTTTTAACTAATTTTTTCTTTTCACCGGGGTCCCCGATAAGATAATTCCCTAGGGAATCGACATCCCTAATTCCCTTCCTATAAATCATTTGACGTTAGAGACATTTTACAACTCTCGCCCTACTTTATCTATTAGGCTAACTTTATGTATGACACGACGCAAAATATTAGGAGCATCAGCGTTAATAATGCCTTGAAAGTCTTTAAATAATCGATACAACACTAGGTATTATAAAATTCCAACCCCAAAGCTCACTGGGGCGAAAAGACTTTGTCTTCATTAACTAGTCTATTTTTTGAGCCCAAGAGAAAATATGGTTGACATGGCTTTGACATAGCATTAGTCTATGGTCTAAACTAGTCATTAAGTGTAAAGGCACCTAGGCACATTTCAAATAAAATGAAAGTTTTGTAACATGCAATCATACATGGCATAAGCAATGCTCTATTCAATGCCTAGGCTATATTGAAGAGTTTTTAAATTCAAAATAATTTATTCAACAAAAGTGTGGGATTGCCAATTTATTTATTTATTTTTTTGATATTTTAGAACTTTGTGACATAATCATTTTGATACTTCATTTGTAAAATTTGGTCAAATAATAATAAGTTATAATGTTTTTAAAGTCATTTTTTAAATACTTGTTTGCTTTATAATGTATTTTTCTTATAAGGCCCATTTTTTCTCATTATAACAAAAAATTGTTGACTATTCTAGAGTCATTGCAGAATTGCAAACAATAAAATGTCTTAAATTGACTCAAATGACTTTTTGGCAACTTGTACATCTCATTGTTTTAAAGTCACTACTTTCTTACTTTCACCTATGCTACCTACAATAACTTTGAGATGATAACTCAGGCGGTACAAGTGACAAAAATTCTGTTAGCAGCTAAACATTCTTTCTTACTTTTACCTATACTACCTGCAATAACTTTGAGATGATAACTCTGAGGCAGTACAAGTGACAAGAATTGTGTTAGTAGATAAACATCTCAGACTTTCATTTCTGATGCTAACTTGAAGTACAATCAGAAGACAGTCTATTGGGGTGCCCTGTTGGAATAAGTCTATCAAGGCACATATGTAATAGGTGTGCAAGTACTGCATGGCACATAGTGGGTATTGGCCTTAAAAATTAAAGGCAATATAAGAACAAAGAAATTTTTGCAAAAAAACTGAGAAATACCATCAAAAGCAAAGACAACATGGACTGTAAAAATAGAACAGTAAATAATTTAAAGAATATAAGTTTAACATCTAATAACATTTCATTGATTTTCTGTCATTTCCAGTTTCACATACCATCTCAGTCATAAAATATTTAAAACAAACAAGTGGCAGGAGCAGTCAGAAATATGTCGGACAGCCATGAAGAGAAGCCGTCCCAGCAGCAGCCCCCAGTTGGCAGCCCCTGCAGCGCCACAGATCGGCAGTTCTCGCTGCCCAGCCCCATTGTCACCAGGCGCAGCAGGACCCTGTCTCAGAGTGAACAAGCCCGACGGGGCCCGACTTTTCGCGGTGTAGTTCGCGAATTCTGCAGGAATAAGGTGGGTTAATTCTTGTGGCCCAATCTGACCCAATTTACAGTTCAAAGACGTTGGCCTAGAGAATTATCCCCAGACATTGTCCTTAAGAATCGCCACCAGACATTGATTGTCCTTAAGAATCGCCACCAGACATTGTCCTCAAGAATTACCCCCAGACATTGTCCTCAAGAATCATCCCCAGACATTGTCCTTAAGAATCGCCACCAGACATTGTCCTCAAGAATTACCCCCAGACATTGTCCTCAAGAATCATCCCCAGACATTGTCCTTAAGAATCGCCACCAGACATTGTCCTCAAGAATTACCCCCAGACATTGTCCTCAAGAATCATCCCCAGACATTGTCCTTAAGAATCGCCACCAGACATTGTCCTCAAGAATCGCCACCAGACATTGTCCTCAAGAATCCCCCCCTAGATATTGTCCTCAAGAATCGCCACCAGACATTGTCCTCAAGAATCGCCACCAGATGTTGTCCTCAAGAGTCGCCACCAGACATTGTCCTCAAGAATCCCCCCTAGACATTGTCCTCAAGAATCGCCACCAGATGTTGTCCTCAAAAGTCGCCACCAGACATTGTCCTTAAGAATCCCCCCTAGACATTGCCCTAAATAGCAACTCTGCAGTGGCGCCCCCCTCGCGCACTGCAGGGCCACGGGTTCATCGTGCCATCCGAGGGCGACAGCAAGACCGCCCTATTCGTGCACATCTCCGACATCGAGGAGGAATTCGTGCCGATGCCCGGAGACGAAGTTGAGTACAAGATGATTTTGGTGCCGCCGAAGAACGAGAAATACCAGGCGGTTCACGTGCGCATTGTTCACCTGGCGCCCAATGTGAAGCATCACAAATGGTCTGAGCCCGAGGAGCGCTGAGATCTTGGCCCGTGTTGATGCTGTAAACCTGTCCTCATCTCAACTCTGCTTAGCGCTGCACCGTGATTCAATGTTATGCTTGACAGTGCTTAGAAGGCCAGGCTAATTTTCTTCTGAGGGATTGACATTTGTCAGTTGGAATCCCTTCTCTCTCCCATATTTGCAGTGTGTTCTATACTTTATGTTATGTTATTAAAGCATTGTCTCCTGCCTTGTTAACTTGTCAATTAATATTCTCAACTTTTGGCTTGAAAATAGTTTTACAATTAAAATATCGAAAATAGTAATTTCATTCCAATAATTGTAGCATTGCAATATAAACCTGACCCTTGTTAAGCGCTCTGCCGTTTTATCAAACAGAGCCAGATGTACTTTTTATTTCAAAATGTATTGATAATCTACACCACTAATTACTTAACAATGGACTGGATTGCTAATCTATTTCAAACTACAAATAACTACAAAAAACCACCAAGTGCCCCATCTGACACAAATACAAGATGTTTACTATGCTACTGAAAACTGTTGTTAGTAGTTAGGCGAGCTTGTGCGCTGAATAATTTTTTGTTGTAATTTTTGTATTAAGCTGTAATAAATTAATGTCAATAGTTGTCATACAAGTTCCTCTCATTTTCCTGTCCTTGATGCAGTTTTGCTATAAATAAGGAATTTTCACCCCTGCAGTGTGTTCCGTATTTGAATTTCATTCTTACATGACCTCCCACCCGATCAACTCCCGAACCCAACCGAGTGTTACAATTGACATTATCTCTCTCTATCTTCTAAAAGCAATGCTTTGCCTGTAAATTCAACATCGATATACTGTGCAGCCTCTCCTGATGACAAGAGAAGCTAAAATATGCGTTGGCGCAGTTCAGCACTTCAGGTTGCGGAGGCCGGATTGTGTTGTTGACTTCGTCTGATATTCAATTCTGACAAAATATTGTCTGCCTAAATGGCTGTTATTTTTTCGTTTTTTACCTAATTAGCTAGAAGCAGTCTGTGTTAGGTCATTGGGTGCGCCCTTTGGAAACGTCGCTGAGGTTCCAGTGGATTTTCCCAGGTATGTCATTGGGCCTCAAGAGGAATTGCTCAGGTGTGTCATTGGGCCTCAAGAGGAATTGCTCAGGTGTGTCATTGGGCCTCAAGAGGAATTGCTCAGGTGTGTCATTGGGCCTCAAGGGGAATTGCTCAGGTGTGTCATTGGGCCTCCAGGGGAATTGCTCAGGTGTGTCATTGGGCCTCATGGGGAATTGCTCAGGTGTGTCATTGGGCCTCAAGGGGAATTGCTCAGGTGTGTCATTGGGCCTCATGGGGAATTGCTCAGGTGTGTCATTGGGCCTCAAGGGGAATTGCTCAGGTGTGTCATTGGGCCTCATGGGGAATTGCTCAGGTGTGTCATTGGGCCTCCAGGGGAATTGCTCAGGTGTGTCATTGGGCCTCAAGGGGAATTGCTCAGGTGTGTCATTGGGCCTTAAGGGGAATTGCTCAGGTGTGTCATTGGGCCTCATGGGGAATTGCTCAGGTGTGTCATTGGGCCTCCAGGGGAATTGCTCAGGTGTGTCATTGGGCCTCATGGGGAATTGCTCTGGTGTGTCATTGGGCCTCAAGGGGAATTGCTCAGGTGTGTCATTGGGCCTCATGGGGAATTGCTCAGGTGTGTCATTGGGCCTCCAGGGGAATTGCTCAGGTGTGTCATTGGGCCTCATGGGGAATTGCTCTGGTGTGTCATTGGGCCTCATGGGGAATTGCTCAGGTGTGTCATTGGGCCTCATAGGGAATTGCTCAGGTGTGTCATTGGGCCTCATGGGGAATTGCTCAGGTGTGTCATTGGGCCTCATGGGGAATTGCTCAGGTGTGTCATTGGGCCTCAAGGGGAATTGCTCAGGTGTGTCATTGGGCCTCATGGGGAATTGCTCAGGTGTGTCATTGGGCCTCATAGGGAATTGCTCAGGTGTGTCATTGGGCCTCCAGGGGAATTGCTCAGGTGTGTCATTGGGCCTCCAGGGGAATTGCTCAGGTGTGTCATTGGGCCTCCAGGGGAATTGCTCAGGTGTGTCATTGGGCCTCAAGGGGAATTGCTCAGGTGTGTCATTGGGCCTCATGGGGAATTGCTCAGGTGGCCTCGTGGGGAATCGGTCAGGTATCACATAGGGCTCATAGCAATAGCTCACTAAGCAATGTAAATTCTTGGCATAGTAAATGATACTGCTGCATAAGTGCATTATAAATTATCCCTGCTGCAGTTATTAATCATATTTATCCCATGCACTGGCTTGAAGCCTTGCGACTCGCCTCCGCCAGCCAGCGGCAGCCATGAACAGCCGCCTCTTCACTCACGCGCCCCCGGCTCACCTGATCTGCCGCGTCTGCCGCGGAGTTTATCGGGAGCCACGGGTCAACCAGTGCGGCCACACCCTGTGCAGCGGTTGCTACACCCGCTTGCAGTTCGATCCCGCTGACCCGCAGCCATCTGTCTGCCCGCAGTGCGGCAGCGGCCTCGTGCCCGAGTCCTCCGTGCCGAACAGGTGCGGGCTTGGGACTTGAGTTTGTGTCAGATGGATTTCAGTTTGTGTCAGATGGATTTCAGTTTGTGTCAGATAGATTTCAGTTTGTGTCAGATGGATTTCAGTTTGTGTCAGATAGATTGTAGTTTGTCAGATAGATTGTAGTTTGTGTCAGATAGATTGTTGTTTGTGTCAGATAGATTGTAGTTTGTGTCATAGATTGAAGTTTGTGTCAGACAGATTGTAGTTTGTCAGATAGATTGTAGTTTGTGTCAGATAGATTGTAGTTTGTGTCAGATAGGTTGTAGTTTGTCAGATAGATTGTAGTTTGTGTCAGATAGATTGTAGTTTGTGTCATAGATTGAAGTTTGTGTCAGACAGATTGCAGTTTGTCAGATAGATTGTAGTTTGTGTCAGATGGATTTCAGTTTGTGTCAGATAGATTTCAGTTTGTGTCAGATAGATTGTAGTTTATGTCAGATAGATTGTAGTTTGTGTCAGATAGATTGTAGTTTCTGTCAGGCAAATGGTAGTTTGTGTCTGTCAGGCAAATTGTGTCTGTCTGTAGTTTCTGTCAGGCAAATGGTAGTTTGTGTCAGATAGATTGTAGTTTGTGTCAGGCAAATAGTAGTTTGTGTCAGATAGATTGTAGTTTGTGTCAGGCAAATAGTAGTTTGTGTCAGATAGATTTCAGTTTGTGTCAGATAGATTGTAGTTTGTGTCAGACAGATTGTAGTTTGTGTCAGACAGATTGTAGTTTGTGTCAGACAGATTGTAGTTTGTGTCAGACAGATTGTAGTTTGTGTCAGACAGATTGTAGTTTGTGTCAGACAGATTGTAGTTTGTGTCAGACAGATTGTAGTTTGTGTCAGATAGATTGTAGTTTGTGTCAGATGAATTTCAGTTTGTGTCAGATGGATTTTAGTTTGTCAGATAGATTGTAGTTTGTGTCAGACAGATTGTAGTTTGTGTCAGATAGATTGTAGTTTGTGTCAGGCAAATAGTAGTTTGTGTCAGATAGATTGTAGTTTCTGTCAGGCAAATGGTAGTTTGTGTCAGGCCAATAGTAGTTTGTGTCAGATAGATTTCAGTTTGTGTCAGACAGATTGTAGTTTCTGTCAGATAGATTGTTGTTTGTGTCAGACAGATTGTAGTTTGTGTCAGATAGATTGTAGTTTGTGTCATGCAAATAGTATTTTCTGTCAGATAGATTGTTGTTTGTGTCAGACAGATTGTAGTTTGTGTCAGACAGATTGTAGTTTGCGTCAGGCAAATAGTAGTTTCTGTCAGATTGCAGTTTGTGTCAGATAGATTGTAGTTTGTGTCAGACAGATTGTAGTTTGTGTCAGATAGATTGTAGTTTCTGTCAGGCAAATGGTAGTTTGTGTCAGATAGATTGTAGTTTGTGTCAGGCAAATAGTAGTTTGTGTCAGATAGATTGTAGTTTCTGTCAGGCAAATAGTAGTTTGTGTCAGATAGATTTCAGTTTGTGTCAGACAGATTTTAGTTTGTGTCAGCCAAATGCTAATGTGTCAGGCAAATGGTAGTTTGTGTCAGGCAAATGCAAGTTTGTGTCAGGAAGATGCTAGTTTGTGTCATGCAGTTGGTGGTATCTGTCAGTCAGATTGTAGCTTGTACCAGGCATATTGTAGTTTCTACCAAGCAGATTGTAGTTGGTGTCAGGCAGATTGTAGTTTTGTGATAGACAGATTTTAGTTGGTGTCAGACAGGTGGTAGTTGTGTCAGTCAGATTATAAATTTAGTTGCCAGGCAGATTGTAGTCGTGTCAGTTGGCCTGTAGTTTTTGTCACCCAGATCGCGGCTGTTTGCGTCAGAAAAATGTTGCATGTGTCAGAATTTTGATCAAGTATTAGCTAAACTATCGTCATGCATCCTTGGGTTTGTGCCAAACATGAAAAATGGTTTGCCTGACAACACAATAAATGGAAAGTCATTTGCGCAGTCCCAATAGACCATTCTATAATTCATCTTTGACGCATTGGCAGAGACATCAGCGAGGAGGTGGAGGAGCTGACCGTGCACTGCATCTACCATTTCAAGCTGACGCCCAGCCAGCAGGCGCAGGCGCAGTTCCTGCCGACCAGCCTGGACCTGACTGCGGACCCCAATGGCTGCAATGCCGAGCTGTCGCTGCGTGAGTACAGCTTTGTGTAGCTAGCTTTTCTCGTGTCACGTGACAGTGGCCAATGTCACTGATTAGGGAGCTCATAAAATACTAGATTGCGGAAATAAATTTCAGACTACTAACAGTAGGTTAGTAGTGCTTAACTGTATCATAAATTAACAGTTCTAAACTAGATTTCCTCGCCTGTCCTTCCCAACCTCGGCAGTGGATCTGGAGCAGCACATATCCTCTTGCGAATTCCGTCCGGCGCCGTGTCCCTTCGACACCGTCAACTGCAGGGGCTGCAGCCATCGGGACCTGCAGCGGCACGCTCAGGATTGCATCTTCCGCTTTCTGGGTGAGTGCTTTCTGGATGGGTGGCTTTTAGAGGTCAGGGGCAGGCTGTCCCACACTAAGCCATAGACTATTCCACACCAACCATAAACTACCCCACACCAACCATAAACTATCCCACACCAACCAAAGACTATCCGACACCAACCAAAGACTACTCCACACCCTCCCGACACTATCGATAACCTAACCATAGACTATCACAGAATTCGTTTTCACCTGTTTCCAGAGCTCGCTCCACGGGAAATCTTGGACGGCCTGTCGGTCCGCCAGTCGGAGACCCTGGCCACCCTGGCCAGCCTGGAGCAGCAGCTGCGCTCCGTTGAGAGCCGCCTGACCAGCCAGCTGGACTGTCTTGATGCGGCGCTGGACTCCGCGGCGTCAGCAGTAGCTCAGACTGCGCCAGCCGCAGCGCCAACCGCAGCAGCGTCGGACGCGAAGCCCAGCCTGATGGCAGCGCCACCCGTGCCACCAGTAGCGGCGACGGCAGCCTCGGCCATATCGGCACCGTCCAGGGCTACGTCAAGAACGGCGTCGACAAGGTCGGCTGTTTCAGCGGTTGCGGCGGCGAATGCTGCCTCTGCCTCTACTGCTGCTGATGGATTCAACGTGCGCTCCAGGCGAAGCGTCGATGTCTTCGATTTCGGGGGCGGCGGCGGCGAAGTTGTCGAGGGCGGAGGAGCAGTGGCGGTGGCGGCGGCAGCAAGAGGCGCTCTCAGCCGGTCGCCTTCCATGCCAGTGGGAACGGCGCGGCTGAATGGCTTGCCAGCAGTGAGTGTCAGTTGACCGCCTTTTCCATGCGTTCAACTTCAGTCCCGATAAGAAAGATGAGCACAGCATTTACTGTTCTCAAATTGTGTTGGAATTTCTCTCCGCAGAATCCCCGCTCCTCCTACCTCACCTGCTTGGCGGACCTCACCTGGCACAGCAGCCGGGTCGTGTCTCTGCTGCTCATTCCGGAACAGTTCCGCCTGGTGTCGCTGGACTCCACCGGAGCCATCGTGGCGTGGAACATCCAGCAGCTGTGCTCCGGCCACGCCGGCAACGCCAGAGCTGTGGAGCGGCTGGGCGATGCGCAGTACTCAGACAGCTTCGTGTGCGCCTGCCGCCTGCCAGTGTACGTGTTCGTGGGCTGCAGAGACGGCAGCCTGCTGCAGCTGGCCCGCTTCGCCACCGACATCAAGCGGGTCAAGACGGAGCCTGGCGCCCACTCGGCCTGCATCACGGCCGTCGCCGCCAGCCCCGGCGGCCTCCTGTTCAGCGGCAGCCGCGGCGAGCTCAAGGCGAGCTGATTTTACCTTATTTATATATTCTGTTATTGCAGTTATTAGCATCAGACATCCCCTACTAGCGAGTAGGAAGAAAAGAAACGATGTGAATTTCTTATAATCTGTGTTAAATGGTTACGCAATTATTGCAAAATAATATGACTTGCTTTACCAGTCAGTCACGTGACCAGCGGCTCTCTGCACACTGCTGCTATATATAGGAGCCGGTGTGCCAGTCAGTCACGTGACCAGCGGCTCTCTGCACACTGCTGCTATATATAGGAGCCGGTGTGCCAGTCAGTCACGTGACCAGCGGCTCTCTGCACACTGCTGCTATATATAGGAGCCGGTGTGCCAGTCAGTCACGTGACCAGCGGCTCTCTAAAAGCCCCACCCCTCCTGCACAGGTGTGGAAGTCCAGCAACCTGTGCTACCTGCAGACCGTGGCCATCACGCCTCGCCAGTCGGTTCGCTGCTTGACTTTCGACGCCTGCCGCGGCGCCCTGCTGTGCGCCTGCGAGACGGAGCTGCACCGGTTCCTGGTGCGCCAGCAGCCGCCTCAGCAGCCGCCGCTGCAACAGGACCTACCAGCCTGGCATCAGCGCTACCGCCACCAGCTGCTGACCGACATCACCTGCTTGACTGTCACTGAGGAACGAATTCTGGTTGGCACCGGCCAGCCCGGACAGTCGCTGTGGCTCTTCTGCGCTGTCTCTGGCCGCTTTCAGGTGGGTTTTGATTCCACACCTGCCCCACACCAACCCCACACCTGCCCCACACCCACCCCACACCTGCCCCACACTAACCCCACACCAACCCCACACCTGCCCCGCACTAACCCCACACCTGCCCCACACCAGCCCCACACCTGCCCCACACTAACCCCACACCTGCCCCACACCAACGCCACACCTGCCCCACACTAACCCCACACCTGCCCCACACCTGCCCCACACCTGCCCCACACCAACCCCACACCTGCCCCACCCCACACTAATCCCACACCTGCCCCACACCAACCCCACACCTGCCACACACGTGCCCCACACCTGCCCCACACCTGCCCCACACCAACCCCACACCTGCCCCACACTAACTCCACACCTGCTTCACACTAACTCCACACCTGCCTCACACCTGCCCCACACTAATCCCACACCTATCCCACTCCAATCCACAAACCGCACACCCACAGGCCTGCATAGCGGGCGGCGCCGGTCTCTGCTGCCTTTCCTGGGTGCCGGACAGCGCCTACGCCATCGCTGGCTGCCAGAACGGCTCGCTGCAAATCTGGCGCTTGCTGGACTCGCGCCATCGCAGCCTGGGCGGAGCCGAGTTACACAGCGACCCGGTGGAGGGCGCCGTGCTGCTCCAGCAGACGGAACGGCACCGAGACAGTGTGACCTCAATCTCGCTGCTGCAGGACCTGCTGTTCACCGGTTCTGGCGACGGCTGGATGAAGGTGTTCCGCTTCCAGCCTTGACGGGGCACAATTTTGTTACTGAGGAGTCCAAGTTTTGAATCCATGGCTGTTAGAAAAGAGTTTTCCTGTGCTCCTGTACTGAGTACTGAAGTACTTTTATATACCAACGCCTCCTCACAATACTGGTTGGTGCTGTTTACATTTTTTACATTTTTGCTTATAGATTTTTTAGGTTGCGTTTCACTGCTGTGCCTTTCGCTGTGCCTTGTTAATCAAGTCTTTATTCTTGTTTTAAATTGACGCTTTATACTACTGTTGATCTCACATATTAAATAAATTAGTAGCTAGTATTGGATTTTGATGTTAAAATTCTGCGTAAAATGTCGAATTTTTGTTTCTTTATTTGTCTTTGCACCGGAGTATGGATCTACAAAAGTTCATGGATAGGTCTTTGTCAAAGCTGTGTTTACTGTTTATCTCCTTTAAGTCTTTGTCTGCGATTAGTCTTAGTTTTAAAACAGCATATTCTTTTTAATTTTGGCTAAAAGCAGCATATGTCACTTTGCCTTTGTTATAGGCTGCGCCAGCCGCTGCCGCCGCCTTAATAGAAAGTACTCTTGAGGCGCCCGCAGCGGCTCAGGAGGCGCCAGCAGCGGCTCAGAAGGCGCCAGCAGCGGCTCAGGAGGCGCCAGCAGCGGCTCAGGAGGCGCCAGCAGCGGCTCAGGAGGCGCCAACAGCGGCTCAGGAGGCGCCAACAGCGGCTCAGGAGGCGCCAGCATCTGACGAGAAGCCAGCAGTAACTTCATATCCAACAGCTGCATCAAAAGCCGTCACCGATGCAGCATCGGGCACCCTGGTGATGCTGGACCTGGAGACCACCGGGATGGAGGGCCGGCAGCGCATCACGGAGCTCGCCATGCTGGCTGTGCACACCTTCAACCTGCTTGAGGCGGCTGAGGCGGCCGCTGTTTCCGCCAGCCCGGTTGCTAATGGCAACGGAGACGCTGCTGGCGTCGGCTCGCAGCCGCCGAGAGCGTCGCGGCTTCCCCGCGTGATGAACAGCCTGTGCCTGGTGTTCCACCCCATGCAGCCAGTCCACCCGGCCGCCGCCGACCTGACGCGCCTTGACAACGTGGCTCTCGAGCGGCAGAAAGAGTTCGACAGGAACGCCGCCGCTCTGATTGACGCCTTCCTGAGCCGGCTGGAGCCTCCCGTCGTGCTGATGGCGCACAATGGGCTGCAGTTCGACTTCCCGCTGCTCAGGAGCGAGCTGGATGCTGTGGGGGTCAGGTGAGGTCACGGCGCTTTTTGACAAGGCTTTGGCCTAGCCCACCAACATACTACCCTACTGAATAGCCCACCATACTACTCACTAATTAGCCCACCATGCTACTCACTAATTAGCCCACCATACTACTCACTAAATAGCCCATACTACTCACTAAATAGCCCACCATACTACTCACTAAATAGCCCACCATACTACTCACTAAATAGCCCACCATACTACTCACTAAATAGCCCACCATACTACTCACTAAATAGCCCACCATACTACTCACTAAATAGCCCACCATACTACTCACTAAATAGCCCACCATACTACTCACTAAATAGCCCACCATACTACTCACTAAATAGCCCACCATACTACTCACTAAATAGCCCACCATACTACTCACTAAATAGCCCACCATACTACTTACTAAATAGCCCACCATACTACTCACTAAATAGCCCACCATACTACTCACTAAATAGCCCACCATACTACTCACTAATTAGCCCACCATACTACTCACTAAATAGCCCACCATACTACTTACTAAATAGCCCACCATACTACTCACTAAATAGCCCACCATACTACTCACTAAATAGCCCACCATACTACTCACTAATTAGCCCACCATACTACTCACTAAATAGCCCACCATACTACTTACTAAATAGCCCACCATACTACTCACTAAATAGCCCACCATACTACTCACTAAATAGCCCACCATACTACTCACTAAATAGCCCACCATACTACTCACTAAATAACCGCAAATACCGCTTACAAAAGAATCCTATCACACTACTTGCTAAATGCAGTAGTCCAGTCTTATTGCTCACTAAAAAAGGCGGCATGCTACTCACAAAATCCGCAGCCTGCAGTCTCGTCCGCTGTGCTGCGACTCCCTTCCTCTGTTTCGCAAGCTGGAGCCGCCCGGCAGTCGCTGCGGCCTCACAGAGCTGCACTTCCGCCTGGCGGGCTGGCGGCCTGAGGACGCCCACTCTGCCATCGAGGACTGCGCCAGCCTACTGCGGGTGCTGAGCTGCCGCCTGCCCGCTTGTCTGGACTGGGTGCGGCACCAGGCCGTGCCGTTCGACTCGGTGGCTCCCAAATATGTTGCTAAGCGGAGGCTGCCGCTGCCCGATTTTCCTTACAAGCTGTGAGGGGTGCTGGAGTTTTCTCAAATAGCTGGGATTATTTATCTGGATCCAAATCCTCAGTTGCTTGGCCAGCCTCCCAGATCCCCAGTTGCTTGGCCAGCCTCCCAGATCCCCAGTTTCTGGGCCAGCCTCCCAGATCCCCAGTTTCTGGGCCAGCCTCCCAGATCCCCAGTTTCTGGGCCAGCCTCCCAAATCCTCAGTTGCTGGGCCAGCCTCCCAGATCCTCAGTTGCTGGGCCAGCCTCCCAGATCCTCAGTTGCTGGGCCAGCCTCCCAGATCCTCAGTTGCTGGGCCAGTCTCCCAGATCCTCAGTTGCTGGACCAGCCTCCCAGATCCCCAGTTGCTGGGCCAGCCTCCCAGTTCCTCAGTTGCTAGGCAGCCTCCCAGAGTGTCAGTTGCACTACCAGTCCCAGGTTTCTCACCCGAGTTCGTGTTAGGTCACAGACCCTTATCTGTTCTTTTTTATCCATTTTATCAGTAATGTACATATTACATTTTTACATTAAGAACACAAAACTGACCTTGCTTTACCTAACAGATTGCTTTTTGAGTTGCATGCTAATGATGTTTTTTCTTATCTACCGCACTTTTGTGCTGTCAACTCTATTAATTTCTATTATTATGTTTTTAATCTAAATCTGTATGAGGCACATAGTTTGTTAGTATTGCGCGATTTTTAATATTTGAGTAATCATTTTTAACAAACAAATTTTGCCTTCTTGGACTTTTGTGTTGTCATAATTTTCTATTAACTTTTAGCTACAAGCTTATTGCACTTTTGTGCAAAAATGATTTATTATAATACCATTTTACCTGCTACCTTCTTATCGAAGATTGCTTCTGATTGTTGTATAAAGAATTATGAATATTATCTTTACAGTGTACAGTGTAAATATGGATTAATTCAGTTTAAATTATAGCTGTTTACTGATTACTACTAATAGATTTTTATGCATCTGACCCAGATGTATGAAGACAGTGAGCTTGTTCTTGTTTGTGTTTGAGTCAGCCTCTTTTTTATGACGGGTGTGTGAGTCAGGCAAGAAGGGTGAGATAACGGGTGTGAGTCAGGCAGGAAGGGTGAGATACGGGTGTGAGTCAGGCAGGAAGGGTGAGATAACGGGTGTGAGTCAGGCAGGAAGGGTGAGATACGGGTGTGAGTCAGGCAGGAAGGGTGAGATAACGGGTGTGAGTCAGGCAGGAAGGGTGAGATAACGGGTGTGAGTCAGGCAGGAAGGGTGAGATACGGGTGTGAGTCAGGCAGGAAGGGTGAGATAACGGGTGTGAGTCAGGCAGGAAGGGTGAGATAACGGGTGTGAGTCAGGCAGGAAGGGTGAGATACGGGTGTGAGTCAGGCAGGAAGGGTGAGATAACGGGTGTGAGTCAGGCAGGAAGGGTGAGATAACGGGTGTGAGTCAGGCAGGAAGGGTGAGATAACGGGTGTGAGTCAGGCAGGAAGGGTGAGATTTGAGAGTCAGGCAGGAAGGGTGAGATTTGAGAGTCAGGCAGGAAGGGTGAGATTTGAGAGTCAGGCAGGAAGGGTGAGATTTGAGAGTCAGGCAGGAAGGGTGAGATTTGAGAGTCAGGCAGGAAGGGTGAGATTTGAGAGTCAGGCTCCCCACACCCGCAGCAGCGACAAGCGTGGCGCACCCTGGCCGTGCTGGACCTGGAGACCACCGGCCTCTACCAGCCGCGCGTCACCGAGCTGGCTCTGCTGACCGCCGACCGGGCCGACCTGCTGCGCCGCGGCGGCACCGACCGGCTGCCCAGGGCGCTGAACCGGCTCTGCCTGCTGTTCAACCCCGGCTGCGAGGTGACGCCCTCGGCCGCGAACATCACCGGCTTGCACGGCGCCTGCCTGCGGTCTCAGCCGGCTTTCGACTCTGCGTCCGTGCGGCTGCTTGGCGCCTTCGTGCGGCGGCTCAACCAGCCGGTGCTGATGGTGGCGCACAATGGGGCCAGGTTCGACTTCCCGCTGCTCCAGGCTGAGCTCAGGCTGGCCTCGGCTGCCGCCGCTGGCTGCCCCGCCACGGCTGACGCGGCAAATTGTCTCGGTAGCGTGCTGTGCTCCGACTCGCTGCCTGCGCTTCGGGAGCTGCAGCTGCGGCCGGGTGCGGATGCTCTGTGAGTCTGAGCTGTTGCTGTCTGTCTGTCAGTGTCTGTCTTCCTGCCTGCCTGCCTGCCTGCCTGTCTGTCTGTCTCTGTCTGTCTGTCTGTCTCTGTCTGTCTGTCTGTCTCTGTCTGTCTGTCTGTCTGTGTCTGTCTGTCTGTCTGTCTGTCTGTTTGCCTGTCTGCCTGCCTGTCTGTCTGTCTGTCTGTCTGTCTGTCGGTCTCCCGTATAAAACGAAACGGTCACAAAAAGGGGCTGTGACCGTTCCACTTGTTACCGTGGTCTGTAATGCTTGTGACCGTTTATTGTGACCGTTCATGTTCATGATAATAAGGTAACATGATACCGTTCATAGTTACCATATATGTGACCGTTTGTTCAGGGTCACATGTTACTGATCAATGTTACCGTATTTTGTGACCGTTTGTTTAGGGTCACATGTTACCGATCAATGTTACCGTATTTTGTGACCGTTTGTTTAGGGTCACATGTTACCGATCAATGTTACCGTATTTTGTGACCGTTTGTTTAGGGTCACATGTTACCGTTCAATGTGACCGTATTTTGTGACCGTTTGTTTATGGTCACATGTTACCGTTCAATGTGACCGTATTTTGTGACCGTTTGTTTAGGGTCACATGTTACCGTTCAATGTGACCGTATTTTGTGACCGTTTTGCTTACGGTAACTATGTTACTGTTTACTGTTACCATATTTTGTGACCGTTTTGTGATCTTGTGTGTTTTTTCTGACTATCAACCAACAGTATTATAATGTGCAAATAAGTAACAGGAATACAAATCAGCAGTAATATATTAGATGTGAAGTAACCAGTAATTGCGGCAATTGAGCTTTATATACGCAAAGCGCGCTATTATTAAAATGCATTATTATATGGTACATAGCGATCGCAGAAGTGCGCCAAAAAGAAGTAGTTGAATTAGTGGGACATCGCAGAAGTGCGCCAAAAAGAACTAGTTGAATTAGTGGGACATCGCAGAAGTGCGCCAAAAAGAACTAGTTGAATTAGTGGGACATCGCAGAAGTGCGCCAAAAAGAACTAGTTGAATTAGTGGGACATCGCAGAAGTGCGCCAAAAAGAACTAGTTGAATTAGTGGGACATCGCAGAAGTGCGCGACCAAAAGTTAAGCAGTTTTAGAAACCCATTGTACTGCGACGTTTAGGTTTAGTTTAGCTTTGTTTAGTTTAGCACAATGATATGTTGCATACACAAATTTCTCCCTCCCACTCTCTCCATTTTCTTTAATTATT